>JARBWK010000015.1:7253798-7437281 GCA_030556195.1 Anolis apletophallus
TCACCCCGACCCAGGCAGGCCTCGAACTCATGACCTTCTGGTCATTAGAGATCTTATGCAGCTGACTCCCAGCCAGCTGTGCCACATTCCCGGTGATATCTGCTTTGAACTGGATTATCCGAGTCTACACTGCCATATAATCCAGTTCAAAGCAGATAACCTGGATTTTATATGGCAGTGCAGAAGGGACCTATGTTCAGGGGCGGTCTAAGGTTATTTTATATGGACACCGAACATTACTTTTGCGCCCCCCTTTGTCTCCGCCCCCTTTCCCTTTGTCCCAGCCCCCTCTCCCTTTGCCTCCGCCCCTGCCTGCCCAATGCGCATGCCCAGAAGCTCCTGCAGGCGCAGAAGCCGAAGCCTGTGAACACGTCACGTCAGCACTCCGTCCGTATTGGCATGCAGGGCGGAGGCAAAGGGAGAGGTTGCCTCTCCCTTGCCTCCACCCCCTGCATGCCGAATACAGATGGAGTGCTGACGTGATGTGTTCACAGGCTTCGCTTCTGCGCCTGCAGGAGCTTCTGGGCATGCGCAGTGGCCCGGAGCTCAACTTCAGCTCCGGAGCCACTGTGCATGCCCAGAAGCTCCTGCAGGCACAGAAGCCTGTAAACACGTCACGTGAGCACTACATCCGTATTCGGCACGCAGGGGGCGGAGGCAAAGGGAGAAGTTAAGCCTCTCCCTTTGCCTCTGCCCCTGTGTGCCGAATACGGATGGAGTGCTGACGTGACGTGTTTACAGGTTTCGGCTTCAGCTCCGGAGCCACTGTGCATGCGCGAAAATCTCCGTGCATGCCCAGAAGCTCCTGCAGGCCAGGCGCTGAAGCCGACGCAGCAGCAGGGAGGTTTGCTACGGCGGCACGGCCGGTGCCCTTCCCAGGAGATGGTGCCCTTCCCAGAAGTTGGCACCCTACGCGGCCGCTTACTTCGCGTATACGTCGGACCGCCCCTGCCTATGTTAACGCTACCTAAAGTTTCCAAAACTTTAAACAGGCTGCCCTTCACAAAACATGTTATTGTAATCCAAGCAGTAACTAAATCCTGTGTCACCATGGCCAAGTCAGGTGTCCAAAGGAATGGGCAAAGTCCACGTCTAGTTCTAATCTTGTCTATATCGGACACCTTTCACTTCCTCCACCTTTTCTCTAAGCTGAACACAGTCTTTTATCCTCTTGATCGTATGACTCACCCTTCTGTCACGGGATTTCAGCTCCACTAAAACTGCAGGCTAGGAGCCCAGGACATCTAGCTTTCCAGAAGGCCGAATGAAACACAGATGGGTAGAAGGCAAAAGTGGAGATTTAGTCTCAATGGCCAAAGTGGATGTCAGCGATAGTAAGAGTGGTTTAGCAATGGACCCAATGGCCCATCCATCTCTGTATTGAGTGATTTTAGCAAGATCATGGGTTCAGAGGCCCGGTGTGCCTAATAATCCAGAAGGCCAAATCTGACAGCTAGAAGACAAAACCGGAGGATTATTCTCAATGGCCAAGGAGGATAATAATTTATTTATTTATTTATTTATTAAATTCGACTTATTAGTCGCCCTTTCCCACAGGCTCAGGGCGACTCACATACATATAAAATCATAACCACAGAACATATAAAATCATTAAAAACATTAAAATCGCAATAAAACAGTGAACAGTCTGTCCATTGGCATTAGAATGGCAAAACGGCCCAGCATGGCTTCCGTTACTCTTGCATCTAACGACCAAATGCTTGGGTGAAAAGGAGGGTCTTACAGGCCCTGCGGAATGTTAATAAGTCGGTCTCAGCTCGAACTGGGGGGGGGGAGAGCATTCCACAGGATCGGCACAGCGGCACTGAATGCTCTCCTCCACATTGCACCCAAGTGGATAGCCTGCCAGCTGGGCACCACCAAAAGATTCTGAGATTCCGATCGCAGTGGTCGTGTAGGGTTATAGTGGGAGAGGCGGTCCCTCAGGTACACTGGCCCCAGACCATTCAAGGCCTTAAAGGTCAGAACCAGCACCTTGAAGGTGATCCGGTGCTCTATTGGAAGCCAGTGCAGTTCACGCAGCACTGGCGTGATGTGGCAACGAGATGGTACACCTGCCACCAGCTGCGCTGTAGCGTTCTGCACCAGCTTAAGCTTCCGGAACCTTCAATTATACTATGAGGCGGCTGCCCTGAGTTAGGTGAGGGATTGGGCCCTACTAAAGAAAACTAGAATTCTCAAACTGGAGGGATTCAACATTAATAGAGGGTGGCATGCGTACATGTGGTATGGAAAAGTCAAAGTGGAAAAAGCCTTTAAAAATCACCATATCAGGGCAGCCCTATGGAAAGTATGGGATAAATATAAAGACCAACTCTACACTAAGACGCCCCTCTGGATCTCGCCCATGGAAGCTCAGCACAAAAGGGAGATACCCATGGCTAAATGGTATACCTACTAGGCATGGTTTCGAACCCAAAAATGGCGATTCTAAAATCAAATGAGGGGGGGATTTTTTTTGATTAGTAAAAGAAAGTCTTACCAAAAAATTTCCAAAAATTTCTAAAATGTAACTTAATTACTAACGAAATTCGTTAGTAGTTCGTATGCCAGAGCATGCGCATTCCAGATGGTTTTGGCCTACAACTCCTACGCTGTGGAACGCCCTCCCGGCTGGAACGCGGGCTATAAAGGACCTGCTCCCATTTAGACGCGCCTGCAAAACTTATTTGTTTAAGCAGGCCTTCGGTGAGTAGGTCCTGCCCATGTTCCGCTTTAGCCGCTGTCCTGGGGTGTCACGCTATCTAATTTCTGAACTGTACCTGGGGTTTTGTATTTTGCTGTTTTAACTGTTTAATTGTCTTAGATGTTTTATCGCATTGCTTGTGTGTAGTTGTACCTTCGGTTCCTGTGAGCCGCCGCGAGCCTCAGGGAGTCGGCGGCATAGAAACCTGAATAATAAAATAAATAAATAAATAAAATAAAAACTCCGAGAAATCCTAACAGCTGGTAAATTGGCTGGGATTTCTGGGAGTTGTAGGCCAAAACTTGAATAAATCACACTGAATTCTAGATGGGACTCTCCAAATAGGAAGGAGGGAGGAAAGGAGGGAGGGAGGGAGCGGTATTCTATTCTTGGAAGCAGCAAAAAAGGAGGAGGAGGCCCCCCTCACTCCTCGCTGCCTCTCTCTCACCCCGATCCTGAGGGAGCGAGGGCCCAAGTTTGCCCAGGCTGAGAGGAAAAGGAAGAGGCCTGAGGCTGTGAGGAATGGTGGGAGTTGAAGTCCAAAACACCTACCTGGAGGGCTGAAGTTGGCCCCTGCGATGGGGCAAGGCAGAGCAACGGGAAGAGAAAGGGGGAGAAGCATCTGAGAGAGCGCAGGGAGAGAGGAGGAGAAGTGTGTGTGTGTGAGAGAAGAAGTTGGCCCCAACGGCGATGGGGGCAAGGCAGAGCAACGGGGAAGAGAAGGGAGGGGGGGGAGAAGCATCTGCGAGAGCGCAGGGAGAGAGAGGAGAAGTGCGCGCATGTGTGTGTGAGAAGTTGGCCCCTGCGATGGGGCAAGGCAGAGCAACGGGGAAGAGAAGGGGGAGAAGCATCTGAGAGAGCGCAGGGAGAGAGAGGAGGAGAAGTGTGTGTGTGTGAGAGAGAAGTTGGCCCCTGCGATGGGGCAAGGCAGAGCAATGGGGAAGAGAAGGGAGGGGGGGAGAAGCATCTGAGAGAGCGCAGGGAGAGAAAGGAGAAGCGCGCGCATGTGTGTGTGAGAAGTTGGCCCCTGCGATGGGGCAAGGCAGAGCAACGGGAAGAGAAGGGGGAGAGAAGCCAGCAGGAAAGAGGAGGACTGCACTTTCCAGAATGCATTGCCTAGCAGCAGCGTCACTTCCAGTTCCCCATAGAAATGCGGGAAAAAGAAGAAGCTGAATGAAGGCGGGAAGGAAATGAGGGGGAGAAGACAGGGAGAAGTGAGTACATAGTACAATAATTAAGAATTTTTTACGATCATAACGCAAATTGTTGGCCTCAAGGACCGTAAAAGGAAGTCTACTTCCTGGTTAGCTGCCGTGATGCGTATAAACTAGAAAGTCCCATTACATACGAATCACTTACGATTTCTTTTGATTTTCATAACTTTTTTCTCATGCCTAATACCTACAAATCCTTGATTAGGAAAACAAGCATAAATTGGGAACTGAAAACATTGGAGAATTTGAGAGAAATAGGGGTGGAAATATCATGGTTCCAATATGCCCAAGTCAAGGACTACTTCAGGATGGACCGTAAAAGAGAGTTTGCCACGGAAGAAAATACCTGGGATGGGGTAGTGAAGCAAAAAAAAAGCATATAAGAATCCTGTACAATAAATTGTTAGAGATTGATACTGAAACTGAGGTGGTAAAACAGGTAATGATTGAGTGGGCACGGGATGTTGGACACACCATTCTGATGCAGGAATGGGAAAAAACCTGGAGGGAAACCATTAAAATTTTGGGAGAACTGGTACAAAATGTTTTTTAGATGGCACATGACCCCACAGAAAATTGCAAGATTTTATCCAAATGCCAACAACAACTGTTTGAAGTGTAAGACCCAACTAGGGACTTTTATTCACTGCTGGTGGACATGTAGCGAAAGTCAAAGATTTTGGAAGGCGATTCATAAACATACACAAAAAATTTTACAAGAGAAGTTTGATTTTTTGCCCGAAACTTACCTATTAAACCTCACAAAGGATGACTGGGACCAGAACAAAGCCAAATTGCTTTATTTTATAGCAGCTGCCGCTAGGCTAGTGTTTGCAAAAAACTGGAAAAAGGAAAATATACCACAAGCGGAGGATTGGCTAAATAAATTGAGAGACTTAATGGAGTCTGATGAGTTATATCAGTGCTGTCCAACTTCGTCCGATCCAAGGGCCGGAAGAAGTGTCACTGATCACCTCGTGGGCCGTAGGTGATCAGTGAGCAGGGGGCGGGCCATGCGTGGGGGCGGGGCGGGGGCGGCGCCAAGGGCAGTGCGTCATGCCAGGCCTCTGACGTGCTGCCCTTGGCGCCGCCCACTGCTCCTTGTCGCCGTCTCCCCCGCCCGTCCTAGGGAGGGGAGCCGGCGAAAAGGGCAGAAGGCGGCGCCAAGGGCAGCGCGTCAGAGGCCTGGCGTGACGCGCTGCCCCTTGGCACTGCCTACTGCTCCTCCCGCCGTCTCCCCGCCCTTCCTAGGGGGAGCCGGCAAAAGGAGCAGAAGGCGGCGCCAGGGCAGCGCGTCAGAGGCCTGCCGTGACGTGCTGCCCTTGGCACCGCCCTACTGCTCCTTTCGGCGCGGAGAGAGAGGGACGGAGGGGGCGGTGCAGGGAGGAGGAGCTAGCTCTCTTCCTCCTCCCTGCCCCGCCTCCCCCTCGGCCGCCATTTTTTTAAAAAAATAGATTAAAAAAATTTAGAATTTTTTTTAAAAAGAAATTAAAATGGCGGCCGGGGGCATAGCGGGGGCCGTGTCCAACAGGCTGGGGGGCCGTGTACAGCCCCCGGGCCGCCAGTTGGACAGCCCTGAATTATATAGTAAGCTTTATGAGAGAAGCTCAAAGACGAGGGCGGATTGGCAGCCAGTGCGGCTCTACCTGGATGAAATGAGAAGTCATAGGTAAAGCTAGGTATATGGAAGCTCTGAAGGTGATAATACTTACACATCTAATTGTTAAAAAACTCAAGAAAAGTTATGTCTCCGAATACCCGAACTGGAAGATATGTGTGTATTTACTTGTTATGTCTTTCTCCTACCCTCACTGCCCTTCCCTGTCCCTTCCCTACCCTTTTTCTTTCCACTTGGTGACTTATATAATTCTGAAAAACTCAATAAAGATTAAATAAACAAAAAAAAAGCTTCCGGATAACCGACAGGGGAAGGCCAATGTAGAGGGCATTACAGTAGTCCAATCTTGAGATGACCGTGGCTTGGACCACTGTGGCTAGGTCATGACGGGACAGGTAGGGGGCCAGCCTCCTCGCCTGTCGGAGGTGGTGAAAGGCCACTCCTCTGACAATGGAGATATGTTTCTCCATTGACAGCTTGGAGTCAAGAGTGACTCCCAAGCTTTTTATAGATGGAGAGGGGCGGAGTGTCGCCCCGTCCAGGGTTGGAAGCCGGATCCCTCCCGTGCCCGGACGACCCAGCCACAGGATCTCCGTCTTAGCCGGATTCACCTTCAACCTACTGGCTCACAGCCATCCAGTAACGGCTTCCAGGCAACGATGGAAATTATCGGGTACGGAGTCGGGCTGGCCTTCCACCCCCAGAATGAGCTGGGTGTCATCAGCGTACTGGTGACACTCCAGCCCGAAGCTGCGCACCAACCGGGCAAGTGGTCGGACATAGATGTTGAATAATAAAGGGGAGAGAATTGCCCCCTGAGGCACCCCACAAGGAAGTGGGATGTCCCCGGAGACAACCTCGCCCCTTCTCACTCGCTGAGATCAGTTCCGGAGGAAGGAGGCCAACCAGCTAAGGACAGACCCCCTCACCCCGGCCCCGACCAGTCGGTGGGTCAAGAGATCGTGATCGACGGTATTGAACGCTGCCGTATAATAATAATAATAATACACTTTATTTTGCTACTCTTATAAATTCTAATGCAGATATCTAATATGCAGGATGTATTTTCGTTGTTACAAATTGAACATAATTAAAGCATACTCATTAACAATATGTTTGGGGGAGTATGGACAACGGATGATGGGATTTGCAGTACCTTCAACCAATTCAGCTCTGACTTCCACAGCCGAGACCCCATGAATGACAGACCTGGACCAAACTTGGCACACAGAACCCCCATGACAACACAAGGCACAAGGTGCCTAAAAACAAAACATAAAATGAAAGCAAATTACAAAATACAATTAAAAACAACATATGGACATAGAAAACATCAACTAACATTCAGTTAAAAACAGTGCTCATCAACCAATGGTGGTAAGCTACTGAACCTGTGTTGTTTATGTTTATATATGCGATTTTATCTGTATTTTATCTGTATTCTAGTGTTGTGAGTCGCCCCGAGCCGCACAGGAGTAGCGACAGACAAGTTGAAACCAACCAACCAACAAACAAACAAATAAATAAACAAACCTATTTATTTATTTACTCTACTTCTATACCGCCCCTCTCAGCCCAAAGGCGACTCGAGACAGTGTACATATGGCAAGGACTGCCCAAGATAAATACATCAACAGTTACTAACACAATCATACCATATACAAATTAGCAATTAAAGTTAAAACACAATATCAGCGTCTCATTATTAAGTCGATTTCCAATTGCGTTGTCGTCGTTCCTTAGGTCTCAATTTAATAATCATGCTACACTGCAAATGCCCGGTCAAACAGCCATGTCTTGACCTTCTTGCGAAATGTCAGGAGGGAGGGGGCTGATCTGATGTCACTAGGAAGGGCGTTGCAAAGCCGAGGAGCCACCACTGAAAAGGCCCTCTCTCTCGTCCCCATACGGCCAATGACGAAGCTTTGTAAGTACTGGGCTTGGACCAAGATCTGAAAACTACATATCTTAAGATTGTGTTCCAATAGGAAGAGAGCAGTGAGTTCCTCAGCTCGTCTGTTTTGTGTCGGCTCTTATTATTCTATTTATTTCATTTATATTCCGCTCTTCTCACCCCGAAGGGGACTCAGAGCGGATTACAGTACATATACATTGCAGACAATCCCTGCAGGCTTTGTGTTCACATTGACATTGGGGATTGGCTTGAACTCCCCTAAAATCTGGACTTAGGCACAACCTAAAAGTGATGCCGGGGCAAACTCTCTTGCGTGCATTTTCCTGTTTTCCTCGCTCTCTTATTTGCTGGCGATGCATCGTCAGTAAATCCCTCCCTTCCTTTCAAAACCCATAAAAATAGAGGTGATGAATAGATTGGCTTGACTAACAAGATGGATTTGCTAAAGCATCTTGCAAAAGTCACTCCAATTCTAGAAAAACCCTGTTGACAAAGTGGCCTTAAATGGATGAGGGCCGGCCAGCCTCCTAGAACAGCGTTTCCCAACCTTTTTTGAGCCGCAACACACTTTTTACATTTGCAAAATCCTGGGGCACACCACCAACCAAAATGACACAAAATGACACTCTAACGCAGTAATGCATATAGTTAATATGTTTTTAAATGTATTTATACACTCAGTGTGAAACCTGGGCCTGTTTCGATGAACTCAACATAGATATCCTGGCAGGAATGGCAGAAAGACACAAACTTCCCACACAGAACTCCCATAACCAAGAGAAAATACTATAAGAGTTTGGTGGGCATTGACCTTGGTTTTTGGAGTTGTAGTTCATCTATATCCAGAGAGCACTCTGGACTCAAACAATGTTGGATGCGGACCAAACTTGGCATGAATACTCAATATGCCCAAATATGAACGCAGATGGAGTTCAGGGGAAATAGACCTTGACATTTGGAAGTTGTAGTTGCTGGGATTTATAGTTCCCCGACGATCAAAGAGCATTCTGAACCCCACCAATGATAGAACGGGGCCAAATTTCCCACGCAGAACCCCAAGGAGGCAAGAGGGGGTCTCTACTTGGGGAAAGGGAGGTGGGCCTTCCCAATGCATGGAGAGGGAGAGACCAAGTAGACAACGGGTGGGGGGGGGGGGTTGTAATTCTGTGCCTTTATCGAGGTAGGTTTCTTAGGGTTTTTATACTTCAACACACTAGACTCTCCCCCTTTCCTGGAGGTTCCAATTTCCCACGGCACACCTGGTGATCGCTCACGGCACACTAGTGTGCCCCGGCACACTGGTTGGGAAACACTGTCCTAGAACATCCAAAAGGAGAAGAGTAGGAGGTGGGGGAAAAAAGACAGCAGTGAAGTGATATTGAGAAATTGGACCCAGGCCCAGATTAACACCTTTTTGCGCCGTGGGCCGCACTTTGGAATTACGCCCCCTTTAAGCCAACCTCTACACACACACACACCCACACACACACACCACTCAGACCCACACTTGGCTGGCTTTCGCCATGGTGCCTCCGGAGCAGAAGAGAAAGGCGAGTAGGCACCATCCCGCCACCTCCAAGGTCCCCATTCCCACCGGCTGGAAAGCTCCGCTGTGCTCTGAAGGTCTCCTCGGGAGGCTTGGGGAGAGCGCAGTGGGTGCAAACTCACTCCAAAGGTGCACACGAGAGAGAGGGAGAGAGAGAGAGATGTCCGCTTGGCGTGCGCTCCCGCAGAGCGAGGGAGGATTCAGGTTGGGGTTTGTGCGGCTTTTGTTCGGCTGCTCCCGAAGGCAGGAGAGTTAAAGAGGAGCACCAAACTTGAAATAACCAATGCTGTTGTATTAAACAATAAATGGCAATATGCAAATATACAACGCAATATATACATATACAACTAGCAAGTCACGGTATAACATACATACATGTGTTAAACAGTCATCTGTGGGGACGTTTCCCCTAAGCGTACTCAAGCCCACAATGGGAATGTCTCTGCACATAAAGATATCTAGCCCACAGGCAAGTCACTTTCCCGCAAACGGGGGGAACAAAGTCCAAATAAAAGAGTGCCCAAGGGGGGACGTAAAGAAGTGAATGTAAGATCCATGCAGAGGGGATTCCAGGGTCGACGATAAGGGGTATCCCAGCGCCGTATCGTTTCGCCGTGGGCGACTTCTTCCGGACCCAGGACTCAATTGCAACACAAGGTCACGGCTGGAGGATTTGGAAACCATGATATCATGACATAACAATAAGTACATGGCCCCATAGTGAACCCCCCAGGAAAAGAAAGGCAATACATACCAATTTTCAAATAATTCAGATATAAATGGCTATATGCCAATGGTCAAATCGCGGACCAAAACAGGAGTGAACGGAAATCATTTATAGGCGGAACAAACGCGAATAGGCAATCATCAGAAACAGCTGCTCATATGACAATAACGCTACATTCAAATTAATAGTTCATTTATAGTTAATTTGTTGTTGAGCCCATGGGGGACTCCATTTTAATCGGATTATCCAGTCCCTTTCAAGCTGCAGTAACCGTTTTTAACATCTATAAAAACCCGTTTAACACAGTGACTGAGAAAGCTTCAAAATGATGCCATGGTGTATATATATAGAATAGAGGTGTCATTATGATTTTTAAACCTATTTATGTTCATAATTCTCACGCGAAATGTTCCCCAACGAAAGTGGCCACAATCCTTACAGGTAATACAGTAAATAACATTTTTTACTCCACAGGAGGAACTAACCCTTATCTTGTATTTGCAACCCGAAGTACCCGAGGCAGGAGAGCCAGACCCTGGCCTTGATCCTTCCCTCCCTCCCGCGGCTCCCTTTGGCCAATCAGGCCGCCCCGGTTTGGTCTAAGAGTGCATGATCAAGCCTGGGTTGGTGTGGTCTCGTGCTGGGGACCTGGGAGAGGTCCACCCAAGCAACGCTCTTTCTCTCCCCTCTTCCTCCCTCCCTCTCTTCCTTCTTTACTTGCTTTCTTTCTTTCCTCCTAGTTGCCTCCTACTCCTCCTTCCTCCCTCCCTCCCAACGCCCTCTCCCGGACTCTGCCGCTCGGCTCTGGCTGCAGGAATTTACAGTCTGCCACCAGGGGAGCCGGGCAAGTCGCCATGGAGAAGGCTTCCCCGGGAGCCAGGAGGTCAGGCCAGCCAGAGACTCGAGGGCAAATCAATGGATCAATGCAAGGGCCCCGCCGTACCCTTAGAGCGAGAGACGGGGGGGGGACGGAGTAGAGACTTTGCCGGGAGAAGGAGCGAGGAGGGGCATGAGAAAGGGGGAAAGAGGGGCGCGGACCAGTTTTTATTGGTCCATGATCTGCGCCCCCCCCCCCCTGCTTGCAGCCCTAGGCCAGGGCTGTCCAACTGGTGGGCCGGGGGCCCGTATACGGCGCCCCAGCCCCTTCCCTCCGCCCCCCTAAGCTTTTTAATACAAAATAAAAATTGAAAAATAAAATAAATAATAAAATTAAAAAATACCTACTTCCAGGTTCGGAGCAAGTATCGCGAGAATACGCAATCCACACGAGATATCGCTGTCTACGTGAAATCACGCCGGCGTTGACAGCTAAATCCCGTGTGGATTGCGTATTCTCGTAATACTCTTCGGCTACTCTACTACTGGATCGCTGAGGCCCACAGACGCGATTAGGACCTTCTTCGACTCAGTCAGTCGTTGCCTGTCTCGTCGTCCGGGTACTCCTGTATCCTGTGCGTTAGGCCGAAGCAGGGGGGCTCCTCAGGGGGCTCCTCATTCCCTCCCCCCATCTCCCCTCATGTATTAAATATAAAATTAAATATATTTAAAGATGAAAATAAGGGGAGATGGGATACAATATTAAATAAAAATAAGGGGAGAGGGAGGATAAAATAAGGGGGAGGATGGAATTAAATATATTTAATATTAAATAAAAATAAGGGGAGAGGGGAGGATGGAATTAAATATATTTAATATTAAATTAAAATAATGGGGCCGGGGAGAGGGCAGAGCCGGGGGCGGGGAGGGGGCGGAGCCGGGGGCGGGGCAGACCCTACAGCCCCCCAGGTCATCAGTGACCGGAATTCAGGCCCCTGGGTCGGTAGAAGTTGGACAGCCCTGCCCTAGGCCATGGCCTAGGTTGGCCTTATGGGTAACCCGGGCATGATTGGACCCCCAAATTATGAAATGTAGAAAATATAGGAGTTAAAAGACATGGCTCCATTGGGATTAATAATGAGTGAGTGCTCTTGCTTTAAAGCTGTGGTTCCCAAAGTGGGCGGTACCACCCCCTAGTGGGCGATGATGCGATCCAAGGGGGTGGTGAGAGGCTCAGGAGAATTTGGGGGGCACTGAAGCCCTGTAAGGGGGTGGTGGCGAGATTCCAACTCGCAAGCGCGTAAGTGTGCGCCTGCCAGTTGGAAACCCCATGCAGGCGCTGCCTGGAAACTGCAGTGTGCGCCCCTTCCTCTCCTCAACTCCGCCCACAGCGCAGTCCTGTATCGCCCTTCCAATCCAATGGGTCCCTTGGAAGGAAGGGGCGACATGGAATTGTGCCGTGGGCAGAGTTAAGGAGAGGAAGGCAGCGCACACTGCAGTTTCCAGGCAACGCCTGCCAGGGATTCCAACTGGCAGTCGCGTGCTTGCAAGTGAGTGCCTGCCAGTTGGTCCAGCGGAGAAGGAACATAAGAACATAAGAAGATGCTACAAATGCTCCCTGAGACACTCTCTAAATGTAAGGAGGGCAAAACCCTCACCTGCTCCCGAGGCGCCAGTACTGGGGCCCTTGGATGTCCATTTCAGTAGCTACTGATTCCTTGTGGCACTTGAAGGAGGCTGAATGTAAGCTTCTGGAAGTGAGTTCCCAATTTCCAAGGTCCAGTATTCTCTACTGCTCAAGTTTAGTTCAATTCCATTCCTGTTGGGAGTTCAATATGCTCCCCTGATGATCTTAAATTATGAGGTGGGACGTAGAGACAGATGCGTTTGGACAAGTAAGCTGGGCCAGAACCATATAGAGCAGGGCTATCCAACTTCTACCGGCCCAAGGGCCGGAATTCCGGTCACTGATCACGTTTAGGGCAATTCCATTGCTGTGAAAATAAATAAAAATAAAATAAAAGAATAAAAGAAAGGAAGAGAGGAAGGAAGGAAGATGGATAGAGGGAAGAAATGAGGGAGGAATAAATGCAAGAATAAAAGGAAATAAAAAAATTAAAATAAAAAAATAAAATAAAATAAAAGCAAGAATAAAAGGAAGGAAGGAAGGAAGGAAGGAAGGAAGGAAATAAGAAGGAAGGAAGGAAGGAAGGAAGGAAGGAAGGAAGAAGAAAGCGACCGCTGCCCAAACGGAGCTCCACACAGCCTTGCTCCGGTCCGGCTTCTCTCTTCCAATGAGGATCCAGGAGCCGGAGCACGAGAGAGGCGAAGACACAGAGGCAGGAGCCGAAGACACAGCAGAAGAGTACTTCCTGTACTCTTCTAGTCTCAAAGGAAATGGTGCCGCGGAGGGGAAGCTGGGACTTGTAGTCCTTTGGCTCCGCGACATCATTTCCTGTCCTGGCTCATTTCCTGTCTGCTGAAGACCCAGGACAGGTAATGGTGGACAGTTGTGCCGCCGCTACAATTTTTCATTTTTTAAAAAAAAAAACAGCTGATTTCTTGCAGGAGGGTAGGAGGGCCGGATCCAAGGGGCTGGAGGGCTGTGTGCGGCCCCCGGGCCGCCTGTTGGGCAGGCCTGGTATAGAGCTTTATAGGTCAAAACCATCAAAATGCCATCAAAAACGAGGATTTGTAGTTTGGTGAGGCAGCAGGTCTCTTGGGCCAAGAAGGTTAAAGATCTTGCGAATCTACAATCCTCACAATTCCATAGTATTGAGCCATAGAATCATAGAGTTGGAAGAGACCTCATGGGCCACACAGTCCAACCCACTGCAAAGAACCAGGACATTCACATTCAAGGCACCTCTGACAGATGGCCATCCAGTCTCTGTTTAAAAGCCTCCAAAGAAGGAGCCTCCACCACACTCCAGGGCAGAGAGTTCCACTGCTGAACAGCTCTCACATTTAGGAAGTCCTTCCAAATGTCCAGATGGAATCTCCTTTCCATTGCGTCCTAGTCTCCTGGGCAGCAGAAAACAAGCTTGATCCCTCCACTCTATGACTTCCCCACACATATTTATACATGGCTATCATGTCTCCTCTCAGCCTTCTCTTCTTCATGCTAAACATGCCCAGCTCTTGAAGCTGCTCCTCATAGGGCTTGTTCTCTCATTTTAGCAGGCCCGGATTAACACCTTTTTGCGCCCTAGGCCACACTTTGGAATTACGCCTCCTTTAAGCCAACCTCTATGTTTCAGCAGCTGAACCCTCTCTCCCCACCCATGTTTTGATGATAGAAGCCACGAGGAAAGATTGGCTGACATGGGCAACTCGCAAACTTTGGTCTTGTTCAAAAATTCAGATTCTTTATATAATAGAAGAAATCACTCCCAGCACTTGGGGGAACACAATTCAAAAATAATGCGAATGGTTTTTCCAATTCACCCGCAACAAAGCGGTATTTGTAATTTCAAACAAAGAGACGGTCACTGAGTTGCAGATCATATAACAAAATTATAACATTAAATCCAATATTGTATATCCATAAACTGGCAGCTCAGGATGGTCGACGGTCTAGCCGTAGACTTGGTCTACGAAGTCCCGATGAAGCCTCTATAGGCGAAACGGCTAGACCGTCGACTCCCAAAGGCTTGGAATGATTTCTTCTATTATATAAAGAATCTGAATTTTTGAACAAGACCAAAGTTTGCGCTTGTGTTTTTTGCTATACAGTTGGGAACTACAATACCTTTTTCTTGACATGGGCAACTCACCAGCCCTGGAGGAGACTCCGGCAAGAAAGACCCTCCCCCTGGGACTGCCCCCCCCCCCGCGCAACCCATTCAGAACACACACACACACTCGTAAGGGTCATTATTTGCACAAAAGCAGAGAGTTCCCCTGGTGAACAATAGCTCTCTCTCTCTCACACACACACACACGAGTCAGGAAGCTCTTCCTCTCTTTCTCCCTCCCTCCCTCCCTAGAAGCAGAGTCCCCCACCTGGCCTCCTTATCCTTCCCAGCCAAGGGAGCAGCCAAGGGCCCTGGGGCCAGCCTGCCCAGGAAAGATGGAGGGAGGGAGGGGGTCAGCCAGGCCGGGGCACCCGCCCGCACGCTATTCGCTCTCTTCCTCCCTCTCTCTCTCCCTCCGCAAAGGAGGCCGTGCCTGGAACTGTAAGGGAGGGAGGGTGGGAGAAGAGGGCCAGGTCCTCGGGATTGGACCCGGGGACAGAGCCAGGCACCCTCCCCACAACCAACACACCCAACTCCCCCTTGTCATTCACAAGCTCCGAGAGTTGGGAGAGACCCCAGGGGCCGGCCACGGCGTTTATATTTGTTTCAACATTTTTTTGGGTCTGTGATCTGCGCCCCCCTTGGCTGCACCCCTAGGCCATAGCCTAGGTTGGCTTTATGGGTAATCCGGGCCTGCATTTTAGTCGCCCTCCTCTGGACACATTCCAGCTTGTCCATGGTAGGCAAAGTGGTGTCAAACTGCATTCCTTCTGCAATGTAAATGCAAATGGTTTCTGACTCATTCAGATATCAGATATTTTTAATGGATTTCCACAGTAACCAGGGGTGGTCCTACAGGTAGGCCAAGGAAGCGACCGCATGGGGCGCCATCTGGGAAGGGGCGAATTCCCCCGCCCGCCGGGGGGCCGGCGCCAGACAGTGTCCGGGCACTGCCGATGTTCCTCAGGCAGCGCCGCAGCTGCCTGCTTTTGGGCCCCGGCCTTGTGCGCTCCGACACCGCTTTTGGGCATGTGCTGAGGTTTTTGCGCAGGTGCAGTTGCTTCGGAGCTGAAGTTGAGCACAGGAGCAACTGTGCATGTGCGAAAACCTCCACGCATGCCCAGTAGCTCCTGTGCGCAGAAGCCTGTAAGCAAAGCACTCCCTATCGGGCAGGCAGGGAGTGCTTCCCCTCTCCCTTTGTCTCCGCCCTGCCGCTGAATTGGGCAGGCAGAGGGCAGAGACAAAGGGAGAAGGGAGTGGAGCCAAAGGGGTATTGGCGACGTATTGCCTCCAGACAGTCGCCACCGGAAGTAGCCGCTGCACGCTGAGCCGAACTCCCTCGTCAGGCCCAATCATGTGTAGGCCCTATCACGTGTGAAGCCTACCACACCTGCCCACCTCCCCGCGTGCGAGCTGGCCAGGAGCATCAAAGAGAGACAGGCGCAACTGCGCAGGCAAATAGTAATATATAATACTTTATTTTACTTTATTTGGGGTTATTTGAGTTTTATAGGAGTAATGAAAATATTTAGTAGGGGATAATTTTATTTAAATAAATAATTTTATTTACTATTTTATAATAATAATAATATAATAGAATGTTATATTATATTATAATGTCAATATATTATAATATAATTATATTGTAATGTAGTATTATATAATTATGATATAATATAGTATGAATATGTACTATGATATATTGTATATACATTGATACAATATAATACTACTAATGGTATTGTGATATTATAATTGTATATTTGTTTTACCTACCTTTCAAACGCGCAGGGTCCAGGGGCGCCCAAATAATGTGGGGGGGGGCCAAAATAATGTTCGCTTGCCATATAAAATTACCTTAGACCGCCCCTGACAGTAACAATCCATTGCTCTTCCACTCCTCAATAATTTGGCGGTGGCCTTATCTTGGGTGGGCGATTACACCCCATTCGTTTGAGAAAACCCCTGCTCCTTACAAGTATGGATACTACGGAACGGATTTGTTGAGACACATCAATCCAACTGGGTGCAGTTTTTCTTTACGCTGCCCTTGGGGAAGACTTACTATCGGGAGGAGGACCTTGCATTTCAAAGATGTGCTGCTAGACCGTTCAATGCCAAGACCTTGGAGGCCACTGGCGGTTGTTGTTCTCTTGCCTCTTGTGCAGCGATCAATTATGAAGCTTGACAAGGGGAAAATGGGATTTGAGAGCCCGAGCACCCCGTACTTAGCAGAGCAATCCGGGCCTGTCGTGCCATCGGCTGAAATGATGAGGCTGCTCCAGCCAGGGAGCTGAGCCAGGACATTGTGAATCACTTTCTCTCTTCCTCTTTCTGCTTTTTCTCGCTGGGCTTGCAATTTAAATTAAAGCTTGCCATGATTGAAGATACTCGCCGACACTCCCTGATTGGAAGGTGCTTCTTAAAAACTGGAGAAATATTCCAGCGTGAAGCTGGATTTAAAAACGCAGTGGCAGCTGACTAGCCCTTTATTACAATCTTATTTTGCTGCAATGACCCTGGGGATGCAACGAAGCTCTACATGTTACCGAACAGAATTTGGGTTGGCTCTACCCATAAGAGGCGAGAGCCCTATCGCCCAAAAAGAGGGATCGGTAGCCTTGGTGAGCAAAGCGGGATGCATAAAAATACCACCCCAAGATTTCCCAATAATTCTCACCAAGTTCAAGAAAAGCCACCAAGGTCTTTATTTCTCATGATCCACGGTGATCCAAGCCACAGTCATCTCAAGGCTGGATTACTGCAATGCGCTCTACGTTGGCCTTCCTCTGTCGGTGACCTGGAAGCTCAGGCTAGTGCAGAACACTGCCGCCCGGCTCCTGTCTGGCACGCCAGCTGGCGCCCACATAACACCTGTTTTGCAGGATCTGCACTGGCTGCCAATTGAGCACCGGATCACCTTCAAAGTGTTGGTCCTCACCTTTAAGGCCTTACACGGCCTGGGGCCAGCGTATTTGAGGGACCGTCTCACCCCATATTGCCCTCCGAGATCACTTCGGTCTGAGGACTCCAATCTCCTGAGATACCTTCAGCTAAACTCGCAAGGCTGACTGCTACCCGCCGGAGGGCGTCAGAAGAACAAAAATCTCTGTCATAGCACCTACGCTTGTGGAACGCCCCTCCCGGCCGGAACTCGCTATGAAGGACTTGCTCCCGCTTTAGGGCCTGTAAAACATACCTGTTTAAGCAGGCCTTTGGTGAGTAAGTCCTGCCCATGCCCCGCCACCTATTCGTTCTTCTGAGGATGATGTGCTGTTCATTGTGTTAACTGTGTTATTAATTACTGTACTGCTGTTGTTTTTAATTGTTTTTAACTGCTTATTGCCTGTATTTTACTGTGCCCTTCGGCTCCTGTAAGCCGCCGCGAGCCTCAGGGAGTCGGCGGCATAGAAGCCCGAATAATAAATAAATAATAAATAAATAAATGAGCTGAAGAGGATGACAGCCTTGTCGCAAAGCAGTCATCAGGTTACATTCAAAATACATGCCATTTTATAAGGTTACAGATTCAAATTTCCCACTTCTCGCCTCCAGACCAGCTTCGCTTTGATTGGATGGAATCCACCTGGCTGGCTGCATCTTCTCCCGGTTTCCAGCCAATGGGGGTGGATCACCGACTGTTGCACTTCAGACAAGGAGCACCCCACCTAGTCACACACACAACAGACAGTCTCTGAAGAAATAGGCTTTTATTGAATCAAATATAGTGTCCAACAAAAGGGTTAAAAGAAGATCAATAGTAGAATATATCCAAGGTAAAACACACAGTTCAAATAGTCCCAACATCCAAAGGCAAAGGTAAAATGCTTGATGAAAATCCCATGAATAATACAAGGCAGCTATAGGAGAATAACGAGCACAAAGGCCTAGGCAAAAATCAGGAGCTTGAAGACAAGACAAGATCTGGCATGGTATTCTAAACGAAGCCTGGAATCTGAAGACAATTTCTCTAGCCAACTAATCTAAAGACAAATCAGTTTTGGTTTGCAAACCGACTGCTACGTCGCAGGCTGGCAGCCTGCCTAGATTGCTGAATGTTATCTCGCTGGTCAAATGTAAGCTCGTTAAAATTCCCAGGTGTTCCGTTATCAACATCAAAACGTTCAGAGTCCTGAACACAAGAATTCTCATCTAATGGGCCCTGGGAAGGGAACTGTTCCCAGGAAAGCAAGCCTCATCTGAAAGGCCACTTTGCATCTCAGAGTTCTCACTAGGCATCCCATCATCAGCATTTTCAGAAACATTCCCATCATCCCTAGCATGCACATAAGCACCAGGCTGAAACACCACACCGACAAAGGAAGGCCAATGTAGAGAGTGTTACAGCAGTCTAGCCTCGAGATGACCGTGGCCTGGATCACCGTGGCCAGGTCATTTCCAGAGAGGTAGGGCGCCAGCCGCCTTGCCTGGCGCAGGTGGAAAAATGCCGCTCTGCTCACAGCAGAGACGTGAGCCTCCATTGTGAGCAGAGAGTCCAATTGGACCCCCAGGCTTTTTACAAGGGATGATGGGCAAATTGCTTCGCTGTCCATAATAGGCAGCTCCCCACCCCACCCCCGGGCGACCCAGCCAAAGGATCTCCGACGGGTTCACCTTCAACCTGCTGGCCCGCAATCATCCAGTCACGGCTTCAAGGCACCGATGGAAACAATCGGGTACAGAGTCCGGCCGGCCTTCCATCCTCAGGACAAGCTGGGTGTCATCAGCGTACTGATAATTAAGATTTTACACGGTTTTAACTAACGTTTTTGTATTTATGTATTTATGTATTTTATGCATTTTAATGTTTAATGGTTATGTTCATGGTTACTGTTTTAACTTTATGTAATGGCATCGAATTACTACCTATGTAAGCCGTCCTGAGTCCCCCTTTTGGGGTAGAGAAGAGACGAGGTATATACAATAAATAAACAAATATTTAGTATTCCTTATAGCAGTGTTTCCTAACCAGTGTGCTGCGGCACACTGGTGTGCCGTGAGCGATCATCAGGTGTGCCGTGGGAAATTGGAACCTCCAATCCCCTTTCTTCCCCCTCCTGCCGATCACTTTTTCTTCTCCACTTGGGCTCCCTTTTTCCCACGATGAGCGTGTTCAGGAGGGGAGGGAGGAGGAAGACGTCGGGTGAGTCTGTGCAATACCGCCCGCACGGGTCACGTCTTCCTCCCTCCCCCTCCCCTTCTGAACACGCTCACGCTGCCCCCTCGGATCAAAATAGTGGCAGAAGCGGTAGCGTGAGCAAAGCGAGGCAAAGCGAACAAAACAAGGCTGGGAAGAAGGGAGCTCGAGTGGAGAAGAAAAAGTAAGTGTTCAGCAGGAGGGGGAAGAAAGGGCGCGAAGGGGGAGGGGGAGGAAGAGGTCTCTGTCAAAAGCTGGCATGGGCAAACTTGGACCTTCCAGGTGTTTTGGACTCCAACTCCCACCATTCCTAGCAGCCTCAGGCCCTTTTCCTTTCCCCCCCTCAGCCACTTAAGCCGGAAAGGGCCTGGGGCTGTTAGGAATGGTGGGAGTTGAAGTCCAAAGCACCCGGAGGCCAAGTTTTCCCATGCCTGTTTGAGGGACCTTAAAGTGGTGAGCCTCCTTCCAACATTGTGATTCTGGATAGAAAACAAACAACAAAATTGTTTGAGTCCACAGGGCTCTCTGGGTGAAGGTGAACTACAACTTCCAAACTCAAGGTCAATTCCCAAGCAAACCCTTTCAGTACTTTCTGTTGGTAATGAGAGTTCAATATGCCAAGTTTGGTTCAATTCCATTGTTGCAAGAGTTCAGGATGCTCTTTGATTGTGTGTTAACTATAAATCCCAGAAACTGTAACTCCCAAATGCCAAGGTCTATTTTCCCCAAAACTAAACAGAGAGAGAGAGACTGACAGCTGTTGAGCAAGACCTTCGTGTGTGTCTTTCTGCCACTCCTGCCAGGATATCTATGTTGTTCATCGAAACAGGCCCAGGTTTCACACTGAGTGTATAAATACATTTAAAAACATATTAACTCTATGTATTACTGTGTTAGAGTGTCATTTTGTGTCATTTTGGTTGGTGGTGTGCCCCAGGATTTTGTCAATGTAAAAAATGTGCCCCGGCTCAAAAAAGGTTGAAAAACACTGCCTTATAGTACAGTGGTTCCCAACCTTTTTTTGACCAGAGACCAGTTTGACCAGGGACCACTCTCCAACATTAGTACCAAAGGAGTTACAAGTTAGTTTTTGGTCAACTTTAGATTCGGTTTGGTTATTTGGGGTGCTGATTCAAAAATTTGCATTAGATAGATCACATCAGCTCTAGTTTCTAATACAGAATATATGCCATCCAGTAGTGGCCATCTGCTCGCCCACAGAAAACCTTATTTAATAAGCCTCGGCACTATAAAAGAACTTCACAAGTCCAGTCGCTCTCATTGCAATATTTTCAGCCATTGCGGACCACAGGTTGGGAACCCCTGATATAGGAGAAAACACGTCATTTTTCCACCCGTAATCTATCAACACTGGACGCCACAATTCAAGAGGGATATTGACTCTAAGCTGGAACGTGTACAAAGGCAGGCAACTGAAATGATCAAAGATTTGGAAAGCATGAATCCCTCTGAGGAGAGGCTTAAAAAGCTGGCTAGCCTCAAAAGAGAAGGTTGAGAGGAGACATGAAAGCCATGTTTACATATTTGAAAGGCTGTCATATGGAAGGCTCCTACTTTTAAACAGAGGCTGGATGGCCATCTGCTGGGGGTGCTTTGATTGTGCTTTTCCTGCTTGGCAGGAAGAATGGGGTTGGATTGGATGGGCCCCGGGGTCTCTTAGTTATTCTATGATTCTAACACTCTGCGGTCGAAACACAAGCAGAGCCAATTATGTTCAGTTCTCACATCACAAGTTCTGTGTGTGCCGTGTGCCCTCTTGTGGTTTACGTGGGACTACAATGGTGCAATGAAAATATTCCATGCAGAGGTGGGACAAAACAGGCGTCTGGGTGAACGTAACGATTTCACAACTTCTCACATTTGTCATGTGGACAAATGCACGCGCCACAACTTGAGCACGTCCGCATTTGCAGGCTCATAGGCAAAGCCGCCCTTGCGTCACTAAATAACACAATTTCTGTTCCTGGGTTATAAAGGTCATTTCCTAATTGGTTCTATCCTAAAAACATGGGCAAAGTTTACTAAACTGCCAAAACTTTGTCTTTGCAGGAGGGACATCCTGCCATGGCTCCTTTTGCTCTAGTTCACAATGAATAGCTCATAGAGTTGCAACCAATTCAACCTATTTTGTGCCACAAGAACAAAGTTTCTGGAGTAGAACCACAACTACTTTCAAAGTAAGGGGTGCAGAATTAAACGGGAACAGATTTGTTTCCCCAAATGTGTTATATAGTGTTACTAGCTGTACCCGGCACGCGTTGCTGTGCCCTATTTAGGAGATGCGAGAAAGTCTGAGTATGTAAGGGTTGGAATTGATGTTAGTTATGGTCTTGGTGGGGTCATGGCTGTGTCGTTGTGGGTTGTTCTGGTGGGTGGGATGTTGAAGTCCTGGGGAGTTGTTGGTGTGTGGTGTTGCTGGCGTTCTGCATAGCTTGTGGATATACAATGTTTTTTGTTTTTCCGTCTGCTGTGTTGATGTAGAGGTTGATGCTTGTGTGGGTGGGGTACTTTGGAAGTGAGTGGAGGTACTTGAAATCCCATCATCCATGGTGTGCCTTCCTCTAAACTGCAGTTGGATGGAGTGTGGGTCATGGGGGCACTGTGTGCCAAGTTGGGTCTTTATCGGTCTTGGTTCTGGGCCACAGTGGTCTGTGTGGAATGAAGAGTTTGAAAGTACTACAAATCCCATTATCCATGGAGGTACATCAAATCCCATCATCCATGGTCCACCCTCCTCCAAACTGCAGTAGAATGTAGCGTGGGTCATAGGGGCTCTGTGTGCCAAGGTAGGTTACTGTAAATTCAGGCCATACACAATGTCCCATGAGCTGAGGCCTAGTCGGGAAAATCAAGTTAATGAAGCCTTACTGTCAATTCAGGCCATACACAATGTCCCATGAGCTGAGGCCTAGTCAGGAAAATCAAGTTAATGAAGCCTTACTGTCAATTCAGAGCGTAAACAGCATCCCATTAAGTGAGGCCTAGTCAGGGAAAGCAAGTTAATGAAGCCTTACTGTCAATTTTGGGCGTGGTCTGTGATTTGTAGGGGTTTAAATTTTCTGTGGGAAGTGAATTGGGTGTTTGTGTTGGCGACTGCTTCAGGCCTTTGCTTTATCCTCCTCTGCCAGTTTATTATGGGTCAGAATGTTCATGTTGGCTGGCCAATAGAGGCGTTATGCAAATACTCCCTCACTGGCAGCCAATCATGTTGTCAGAATGTAGAGGCCGGGAGATTCGTTGGCAGCCGTGGAGGACGCTGGAAAATGTAGGTTTTTTTGTATCGTTGTTTTGGGGGCCTTCTAGGTTTTGGGGGGGAAAGTTTATTTGCTAAAAACCTACCTTGCCTGAGGCCTATTTTTGTTGCCAAGTTTGGTGTCTCTGCCTTGTAAGGTTTCTCTGCCTAGGATGGTCGTTCCATGACGGGACCTCCTTTATATAATAGATTTAGCAGATAAGAACCAAATGTGTTTGAATGGTTTGAGCATTGGGTTGTGGCTTTGGAGAACAGAGCATCATAATTACTACTACCACTACTACTACTAATAATAATGATGATGATGAAACACACTGGCTGATATTGGTCATGGCGCATTCTCTCAAACCCCACCAATACTGCCATATTATGCCGTTTTATAATATACTTTAACTCACTGATTCTCAAAGTGGACGGTACCACCCCCTGGTGGGCGGTGAGGTGATCCAAGGGGGCGGTGGGAGGCTCAGGGGAATTTGGGGGCGGTGAACCCCTTTAAGGGGGCGGTGAATGATTGGTCATTTAGGAGGGGTCATGCAGCCCCCTTCTTTGGCCCCGCCCCCTTCGCTTTGACCCCCACACGCAGTGCAGTGCGAAGGCTGTAGTGCAAAGATGTCAAGATCCAAATGTCAAGATCTATTTTCCCTAAACTCCACCAGTGTTCAAATTTAGGCATAAATTTGGCTATCTAAACTTCTAGAAATTATGAAAATTGACATTTTAACTCAAGAGGTTGGGCAAGAAAGGAAGATAAAGAAAACTGATTGGTCTCCATTTATAGAATACTTAAAAAATTTAAAGATAGAATGGTTGGTTTAAAAAGATTGTTAAATGCTTTAATTAATTAATGGTTTAGAGCAGTGTTTCCCAACCTTTTTTGAGCCGCGGCACACTTTTAACATTAAAAAATCCGGGGCACACCACCAACCAAAATGACACAAAATGACACCCTAACACAGTAAAGAACGGCTGGGGTTGGTGGCCTGCTGGGAGCAGCTGCTGGGAGTGCAAAAGCTGGGGAGGGGGCGGAGCTTGGCTGTGACATGCCCCGCCCCCTACCCCCGGCTTCACCTCTTCCAGCAGCTGCCCCAGCCTTGGGGGCAGTGCCAGCAGTGCCAAACCAGCAGTGCCAGAGCCAGCACAATGCTGGCTTGGCACTGTCCCCTCAAGGCTGGAGCAGCTGCTGGGAGTGCCGAAGCCAGGGGAGGGGGCAGAGCCAGGTCGCGCCATGCCCCGCCCCTCCCCAGCTTCAGCTCTCCTATAGAGGAGGAGCATGAGTGGTGGACAGGCTTCAGTGGGCGGGGCTCCTCCTCCATGCGGCTTCATCGAGCGAGGGGCGAGAGTCATGGTGGGAGTCATGGCGGATTGGAGGCTGGCTGGGGAAACGGCCGAAGGAGGCTGCGCCCCGGCCCCTTCTTCTTTTTCTTCGCCACTGCCCGGCCTCTTTCCTCCTCCTCCCCCAAGCAGCAGGAGTTCGGCAGGAGGGGGGAGGAAGGGGGACAGAGAGCTTTTCTCGCGGCACAGCAGGAGGTCCGTCACGGCACACTAGTGTGCCATGGCACACTGGTTGAGAAAGACTGGTTTAGAGGATGTCATAACTATATAAAATCAGTTTTGCTTTGGTTTCCTTGATGGAGCCATATATGTGAAGAGGATATAGAAAATGTATATGGGGCCAATACCATGGATGGAAATATTCATGTCTTGTCATTCTTCTGGTTCTGCCCTTTGTTCTGTTTTGTTGAGTCGTTGAAGTTATTTTGCTTTGGAATCAACATAATTAAGGTGGTTAATATGAAAGATAATCTCAAAAGAGAAGTTAATTTATTTGGATGTGTGTTTGCATTTGTATTTGTTTTGTTTCTTCTTTCCTTTATGGTCTGTGTGTTTATTTATTTATTATTTCGCATTTGTCCCCCACGGCTCGGGCGACTTACAACAGTTCGTAAAAATACAATTGTCAGATAACTCATAAACCACAGTAATACCATTAAGATGGAACTACAATTAGAACAGTTGAAGCAAGAAATGGAGTCGCAGTGGGCTGACAGCGCAATCTGGCATTCAATTGGGAGCCAGTGCAGTTCGCGCAGGATTGGCGTGATGTGGTGGCCAATCGGGACCCCCGCCAGGAGTCGCGCTGCGTCGTTCTGCAACAGCTTGAGTCTCCGGATTACTGACAGAGGAAGGCCAATGTAAAGAGCGTTACAGTAGTCCAGCCTCGAGATGACCGTGGCTTGGATCACTGTGGCTAAGTCGCGCCGGGACAAATAGGGGGCCAGCTTCTTTGCCTGGCGAAGATGGAAAAATGCTACCCTGCTGACGCTGGAGACGTGGGCCTCCATATGTATCTCGTTTGGTTCTTTTTTTTCTGTATTTTAATGCTTTGAAATTTCAATAAAAACTATTTTAAAAAATTAGGCATAATGAATAGTCATGCCAAGTTTGGTCCAGATCCATAGTTGTTTGGGTTCTCAGTTCTCTCCGGATTTAGGTGAACTACATCTCCGCTAAATCACTGCCAATTCTTCTGAAACCCCTCCAGTATTTTCAATTTGGTCATGTGGCTTGTCTGCACCAAGTTTGATCCAGTTCTGTAATTTGTGGGGGTCTCAGTGGTCTGTGGAAGTCGGAGCTGAATCGATTGAAGGTACTGCAAATCCCATCCTCCGTTGTCCTTATTCCCCCAAACATATTGTTTGTGTGATTAATCACTATGATTTAATTATGTTCAATTTGTAACAATTAAAATACACCTGCATATAGATATTTGCATTAGAATTCGTAAGAGTAGCAAAATCATTTATGAAGTAGGAATGAAAATACGGTTGGGGGGTCATCACAACATGAGGAACCTTATTTAGGGGTCACGGCATTAGAAAGGTTGAGAACCACTGCATTGATACATATATCTTTCTGTTTAATTGCTATTAAATTTTTAAAAATAATTTCTAGGGGGGTGGTGAATAAAAAAAATTCTGGAAAGGGGTCGGTAGGCCAAAAAGGTTTGGGAACCACTGCTTTAACTGCATTGAACTGGATTATATGGCAGTGTAGACTCATACAATGCTGTCCAGTGCAGTTAAAACTGCATTATGAAACCTTGGAGACATGCCCCATGGTGATTTTACTATTCCCCACACAAAGGGGACACCTGGCCTTTGGAAAGCTTTGGATGTCCCAATCTGCCTCGCGCTTTGTTTTCATTCCCCTTGGCCAAAAACAGTGACAAGATATGCTCAATAGATCCATATCTAGGATTAAGGACTACTGGGATCTGGCATCCGTGCCAGACCAAAAATGTTTATTTCCTCCACTTGGACAATAGAGGAGCTAGCTTGAGGACTTTTGAAAGTAATTGCTGGCGCTTGAACAAATATTTAATCACTTAATCGACTCGTCATGTCATCCCAGTTCATTGTTTCCTGCTTGGACCGCCTCATTTGCTCTCATTGGACGAGAGCCTGAAGCGGCCCTGGCTTTCTGATTGGCTAAAGCAGCTGCACCTCCGGCCATGCCTCCCAGCCAGCTGATGACTCCAACCAATCAGAGTGAAGCCGGCAGAGGGGGCGGGGCAGGAAGTTTGAACTTTGGCAGCTGTTTCTCAATAAGAATGTACTCTGTTGCATTGCGCTTTATGTCAGCTTTGGGCAAACGATTGCGGCTTGACACCCGCTCCAGCTGGAACAAAATAAACAACTCGGTGGCGTTTCTTCAACTTGGTGAGATCTTTATTTAGGAAATTCAGAGAAAATTGGATTGGCTGCTTCCTATCTCGCCAGGGCTATATCGGATCCTTTTTGGTGGGTCTGACTGGTCTGCCTTCGTGGCTAGACCCCCAAATTCTGCTCGATATCAACCTCATTATATAGCAGTTTAGATCTGCTTCAGAGGAAGGCAAAAGTAAACCCACTCAGGACTTCTACGTAAAACCCACACTTGGTTGGTTTGAGGGGGGAAAACAACAACAACCCTGCAGGAAACAGCATTTTCCTGTCCATAAATAAATGACATTTTCTTGGGGGGGGGATACATCCACCAAATTTCGTTTGGAACAAGCCTCAAACTGGGAATCATCTTTGGAAACTATAGTTAAAAAACCATAGCTATAGAAACAAGAAGGGAATGGGTCAATCTACCCCTTCCTTTCCCTGAGATTAGAGAAGAATTCCATCCTTACTTAGATAGAGGACAATCAAAGATATGGTAGGACACATGGCTGTTACATTTCACACTTATCTACAGTCGGTAGGCTTTTTACATACAATGACACTGGCATGTGTCTCAGCCATATTGAACTAGCCATGAAGAGGGGAAATACATGGCATTGACATAGAGTGCATCTACAGTGTAGACTAGACATGTGTACAGAATTAGTTGCTTCCATTTCCTCAGTTTCCTTCAGTACCTTCGGTACTTCGGGAGCCTGTAACAGTAAGGGCCCTCCCGGTATGAAAACCCGCCTGCAATGAAAGCAAGCGGGAGCCAATCTCGGCTCCTCCTCTGCTTTTCGGCATCACAAATGAATCTTTTTTATTATTCCCCCAGAAAACAAAAAAAAAACCCTAATTCCCTGAAAACTGCTACCAGTTACCTCTCCTCTTGAGTAGAAAGTAAAAACTATAGAACGAAGCAATCCGACCCCACTCGAACTGCCATGGTTCAATGCTATGGAACGAAAGGGCTTGTTGTTTAATGACTCACCAGGATTATTTGTCAGAGAGGGCTAAACATATTGTAAAACTATAATTCCCAGGTTTCTACAGGAGTGAGCCATTAGTACCATCATATTAGACTCCCTAGAACACTGTTTCCCAATCCGTGTGCCGTGAGCGATCATCAGGTGTGCCATGGGAAATTACAGTAGAGAGAGAGAGAGAGAGAGAGAGAGAGAGAGAGAGAGAGAGAGAGGGCCTAGCAGGAAACTTCAGGCAGCGGAAATGAGGCTTTCCTGGCCGAAGCAGCAATGCCAGCCAGGCTGGCTGCAGTCAGGGAGAGTCCTCGGCGTCCAGAACGTTCCTCCCTCCCTCCTCTCTCTCTCCCTCCTTCCCTTCCTTCTTTCCTCCCCTCCCTCTGCGTGCCAAGGGCTACCTGGCCGGGCTGTGGCTCCTCCTGCTTCCTGGCTCCTGGGCACTCTTCTGCCCTCCTCCCCTCTGGTAGCAAGGAGGAGGAGAGGGAGGAGGAGTCCGTGAGAGCTGCCCCCGTCCGACCCTGCTCCCGGAGGCTCGAGGTGAGGCTTTCTGCCCTTTAGCGGCGGGGGGGAGGCACTCCTGAGGGGGGGCTGAACCCCTTCAGGAAGGAGAGCTGGGGGTGGCAACGGCTGCGAGCCTCCGCCTCAGTTTGTTCCAAGGCTCGGAGCCACCCCGTGTGCTCAATTTCTATTTGTCCTGCTCAGCCGAGCCCGCATGCGCTTCGGCCACTCAGCACAGCCCTCCCCCACGGAACAGTGAAGGGCCTTCAGTGCATGGGCCTCCCCGGGGGTGGTGGAGCGGGACGGGGTTTGGCGGAAGCAGCGGCGTCACGAGGGGGGAGGGTGACAGTTAGTAAAATGACAGTTAGAGTGTCATTTTGTGTCATTTTGGTTGGTGGTGTGCTCCAGGATTTTGTAAATGTAAAAAATGTGCCAGGGCTCAAAAAAGGTTGAAAATCACTGCCCTAGAAAGTGGTATTCAGATGTATCCTGACTCCGACACTAGAGTTAATACCCAGCTATCATGACTAGTAACCAGGGACTAACCAGTCAACTGATTGAGCTGTTCAGCAGTGGAACTCTCTGCCCCAGAGTGTGGTGGAAGCTCTTTCTTTGGAGGCTTTTAAGCAGAGGCTGGATGGCCATCTGTCAGGGGTGCTTTGAATGTGATTTTCTTGCTTCTTGGCAGGGGGTTGGACCGGATGGCCCACGAGGTCTCTTCCAACTCTAGGATTCTATGATTCTATTGATTCAACCCAAGAATCAACTCCAGCAACACACCAGTAACACACCAGTAACACATTTGGTTTGAGTTTATTGCAACTTCATTGCTTGACATGAATTTCAAAGTTGACGGTGTGTTCGGTGGGGAAAGACATGGGATTACGAAGCAACTCCTTCAAGACAACTGACCAAAAGGGGAGGGGGGGAAAAAAGAAAAGAAAAGGCGGGAGAAGGGAAATGCAGGTGTCGAGATAGAATTAAACATCTATTGAATAATAAATTCCTTCTGTACAGTTAATGCTACAGCGACAGATCCAACAGCGAGCGGGGGAAGTCTTAACACAGAGGTTACAGTTTAGGGACAGAGGTGTCCATACAGGCGCCTGAATAGGGATCAGAGGCGGAAAACAGCAAGATCCCAGTTTGGATTGGAATCAATCCCTGCCCATGATTTTCCCGAAAAACTGAACCAGACAATATGGCTTTTTGACATAGTTAAAGAGAATCAGAAAAAAGAAGCAGCTAGGGCATTAAAGCGGACTGAGCCGACGGAAGAGAATACAAGTGCATGCAACTGGAGGAGACACACAAGTCAACATTGTCTGTATGCCCTGCGAAATATTATTATGGTGCAAGAGGCAGTTTTTTCATATGAGATGTCTCTGAGGATGGCTCTTTTTTCCTGATTTTAAGAAGGTCTTTGCAAGCAGCATCGACCCTTGACCAGCTTGGAATAAATCAAACTGGAAGTGAAGCACTCCGAGGAAGTCTTTGGGTCCGGGTTGGAACAGACGTCTCTTCAGAGCAACAAGGCATCTCCTCCAGATTCTGGTCTTCTTCAGATTCCTCGTGGCCTTGTTGGCGCAAGGTCAAAGTAGAGCTGGGTTCTTCCATTCGAGGTCCAACTTCTCTTGAGGCCACCTCTACGGCCATGTCGATAAAACTATTCAACATGGAGGTTCTGCCGTTGCCTCTTGATGCTGGAGCCACGTGAGTCTGAGACCACTTCAACTGTATCAAGAGGCTCCCAGGAAATCCCCAAAGTTGGAGGTTTTCTCAAAATAGTATATGAAGAAGCTTTCCTCCTTGGCTGAAGATCGGAGACTCGGTCTGTGCAACACAATGGTTTCTGCGGAGTGCGGTTCCTCTAGAGAAGAAACCGCTTATATGGCTGCTCCCCTAACCGTACTTTACAGTGTTCCAGTCAGACTGAAATCTCTACGTCACCTAGACATGTTTCATTTCGTAAATATGGCTATAATACTGGTAAAATATTCCGCAGTTCCCATCGTTGGAAGCGTATCCAATAATATCCTCACAGGAACCCCTATTTACACTGCAGGATATGTACATATTTGGTTTCAGGAATCGTTTAATGTCCGGTGAAGAAAACAGGGGTGAAACTAGACCAGTGAACAACAGTGGGAGTGCTGCTAAACAGCAAATAAACTAACTAGGAAACATGTGTCAAGCATTCATACCAAAATAACTTCCAAATGGAACATGTAAAGTACAAAATGACTGTATTGTATATATATTCACGGACACATGGAGTGTATCTGTGTTGCCAAATGGGCAAAAGATAAAATTCAATCAGGTCAATACATAATAAGGCATGGGTATATGCATCATCCAACACTCTATTACAAATATATTTCACAACGTACGTACGTCACAAATTTAGTAATCCGCTGCCCATTACCAGGTGCAGTTAGGGCTATCATAAGTCCGACTGCACATGAATGTATATCCAAATAAAGAAGAAACTGAGTTCTTACAAAGGTTCCTTGAACGAGCGTGAGCGGTAAGCTATAAGGCAAACTGCGGGACTACAATACCCAGAGGCGTCTCTGGTGCCATCCTTGCTCTCGCGAGAGTAGCGAGTCCGCGGTTTGGCCTCTCCCGCGATGTTGAGACACTCCACGTGTCTGGAACAAGGAAGTGAGCGACGATATCCAGTAAATTGTAATCCGTATGGCGCCGAAAATGGCAATAGGGTATCCTTAAAGCGGTAAGCCTCACGCAAATAGAATAATATGCTTTGTGCATATGTAAACAGCTGATGGGGTCGTGGAGATGTATTGGATCTGCCCATTTCGGTCTTTGCTGACCTTTCTCAAGGCTGTGTTGGTATTCAAAGGCATGTAGGCAAAGTATCTATCGTCATCCAATTCAATCAATCCAACAAAATATATCTTGTAAGCAATGCACTTGTCATGTCCAGAAGTTGATAGTGGTTGGTAGTACGCAGGAGGTTTAGCAGCATTCACCACCCTGCTGGTCATGACCTTGAGAAAGGTCAGCAAAGACCAAAACGGGTGGATCCAATACATCTCCACGACCCCATCAGCTGTTTACAAATGCACAAAGCATATTATTCTATTTGCGTGAGGCTTACCGCTTTAAGGATACCCTATTGCCATTTTCGGCGCCATACGGATTACAATTTCCTGGATATCGTTGCTCACTTCCTTGTTCCGGACACGTGGAGTGTCTCAACATCGCAGGAGAGGCCAAACCGCGGACTCGCTACTCTCGCGAGAGCAAGGACGGCACCAGAGACGCCTCTGGGTAATGTAGTCCCGCGGTTTGCCTTATAGCTTACCGCTCACACTCGTTCAAGGAACCTTTGTAAGAACTCAGTTTCTTCTTTATTTGGATATACATTCATGTGCAGTCGGACTTATGATAGCCCTAACTGCACCTGGTAATGGGCAGCGGATTACTAAATTTGTGACGTACGTACGTTGTGAAATATATTTGTAATAGAGTGTTGGATGATGCATATACCCATGCCTTATTATGTATTGACCTGATTGAATTTTATCTTTTGCCCGTTTGGCAACACAGACACACTCCATGTGTCTTTGAATATATATACAATACAGTCCTTTTGTACTTTACATGTTCCATTTGGAAGTTATTTTGATATGAATGCTTGACACATGTGAAACTAGACCAACCACAACAATAGCAACAATGACAGTAACATATATCCCTCTCATAGTAAATATGTGCATTCCGACCCCCGCAAACCAAAACATCTGAAATACTGCCGGGTGGATTAAACTAAACGCCGACCACTCTTTTTTTAAAAACTATTTCATGCTCCAAATGAATGTAATTGAAATATCGGTGGGTAACTAGCATATTTATTTTTGTCTCGATGGAAACGAAACGGAAAGTTTGTCCAAATAATATTTTTGCAAAGCAAATATAGTCCGGAATATAAGAGACGTAGGCTGAGGACTGGACTAAATGCACAAATCTATTATTCTCTCTGTGTGAGAGAGAAAGCTTTTAAAAATAATGTTTTGGAAGCCGGTTGAAAGTCCAGCTACCAAGGACAAGCTCGGTATATTTCTTGGTAAAGACACAAAGACTAGGAGTCTTCTTTTAGGTGGGCGAAAGTCAAGCTCAGCCTCCATCAAACGTCAAGCAATGGCTGATGGCTTTCCAAAAAGGTTACTCTAAGAACACCTTGGGTTGCCATTGCTGAACGAGCTTCAATTTCCCACCCCCACCCCCCAATTAATTGTTTGGAAAGGTATAGAAATGTAGACAACAAGCTGTTGGGTTGAGCCCTTAGAGCTTCACTTGGGTGGCGGAGTAGCTTGCTTCGCTCCCTACGACACACAATACCTACCACGACATGCACAATCACAATGCGGCTGTGGATATTATCAACTAGTGTTGGAGATAGATGCTCACACATGTTTGGCAGGAAAGCGGGGCTCCGATCGCCCCCTAAAATGGGTTAGCTTTCAAGCGGTGAGCAAAGCTCTGGGTGTGTATCTGGGTATATCTGTGTATGTAGTTCGGCCACATGGGCCCCATCACCATTTCACACTGGTCCTAGAACTAAGGTTATCTCAAAGGGGTGCCTCCTCCTCTCCCCTGGATTCCCTCCCAAATGTGAGGTATCAGTGGAGAAATACTGGTGGACGTTTGGATCTGAAGCCCGGCTTTCCATGGTCCGTTGGCATTGCCTTCCTCCCTTTCAGGTGTTCACATCAGGACTTGGTCACGCGTTTCTGGCAGCCGCAGAGCGAGGAGGCCTCCGCCGACCAGAGCAGAGGAAGCCAGAAGGATGGGCACCACTTTGGTGATGCCAACAAAGGAGGCAAAGATGGAGTTTCCCAAGATGGCTCCGATTTTGCAGATCCCGTTGAGGATGCCAAAGGCCGTGGCTCTACAGAAAAAGAAAAAGGTGGGAAAGCCAATGGAATGAGACCTCTCAACTTCATTATGCCGAACCAGAACTTGGGAATATTATTTTGTGGGATTGCAAATCCCAGAATATTTGATATTCTGAGAGTTGTAGCTCAAGGCCCTGTTAATCTAGAACAGTGTTTCCCAACCGCTGTGACGCGGCACAGTAGTGTGCCGTGATAGACCTCCTGCTGTGCTGCGAAAAAAGCTCTCTGCCCCCCTTCCTCCCCCCTCATCTTGCCAAACTCCTGCTGCTTGGGGGAGGAGGAGGAAGGGCCGGGCGGCGGCGGCGAAGAAGAAGAAGGGGCCGGTGCGCCGCCTCCTTTGGCCTCCAATCCGCCATTACTTCCGCCATGACTCTCGCCCCTCGCTTGCTGAATCCGCACGGAGGAGGAGCCACGCCCACTGAAGTCCGTCCACGGCTCATGCTCCTCCTCCTCCGCATAGCTCCTCCCGCCCCTCGCTTGCACTGTACCCTCAAAGCTAGAGAAGCTGTGGGAGAGCTGAAGCTGGGGGGAGGGGCATGGCTCTGCCTGGCTCTGCCTGGCTCTGCCCCCTCCCCCCAGCTTCATCTCTCCCACAGCTTCTCAAGCCTTGAGGGGACAATGCCAAGCCAGCATTGTGCTGGCTCTGCCACCGCTGGCTTGGCACTACCCCCTCAAGGCTGGAGAAGCTGTGGGAGAGCTGAAGCTGGGGAGGGGTGGGGCATGGTGTGGCCTGGCTCCTCCCCTCCCCCGGCTTTGGCACTCCCAGCAGCTGCTCCCAGCAGGCCACCATCCCAGCCATTCTTTACTGTGTTAGAGTGACATTTTGTGTCATTTTGGTTGGTGGTGTGCCCCCGGATTTTTTTTAATGTAAAAAGTGTGCCGCGGCTCAAAAAAGGTTGGGAAACACTGATCTATATATAAACAATTATTTCACACCTATTATTGATTGTGCAACATGTCAATGAAGACAATATACTGTGGAGAAACATAGTAGAAGGTTTTTGCTGTAGTCTCTCTGTGCCATTGAGGTCTTTGTGATTCCCCCAAAAAACGTATATCCATTATAGTTTGAATTTTTTTCAGCCATTTTAAATTTCTTGTTTTATTGTATTAGAATATTTCTTATATCTTAAGTTTGTTTAAACTGTGTCCTACTGCTGTTGTCGAGCAGTGCTCTAAGGCTGCGTGATCCTTAAATATAAACCAACCAACTTGTTTTACTGCCATTTGTGTGAGTATAGGTCAGTGGTTCTTGTTTGTTTTGGCCTTTAACTCCCAGCCATCAGCTTAAACCAGCTGGGATTTCTGGGAGTTGTAGGCCAAAACACCTGGGGACCCACAGGTTGTGTAAGGAGGTATCCGGTTTCTCTTTAGTTCCTCAAGAGCGAAAAAGAGAGCTTCCACTTGTGTCTGATCCCAGCCCAACCGTCTTTCTTTCTCTCAAATAAATCTGCTCAAAGAACTTTCCTTTAAAAAGTAGAACCTCCCAAGATATAAGCCACTAAAACTTCTACATTTGGTCTTCTGTTTCACTGTTGACTGGTGATGCTTTCCCAGCTCCGGCTCGAGGTAACGTAACTTCCTCTGGAGCCGGAGCTAGGACTGTGCAGCCCGCCCAACTGCCCCAACGGAGAAGAAATGCGGGGGTCAGCGCTGTTGCTGCCAGTGGGGCCCCATTGGGGGCCATTCCATCTGGTCCTGGCCAACGGGGGAATTCAGGGCCAGCCAAGAGACGAAGGAGGTTCCGGCCTAGGACTTTCTGGAACATCAGCTACAGGAGCTGGATGAGATCTCAGAATGGTCCCCAGCTCCAGAGCATGTTATCCGGGATGGAAACAAGATGTGCCTTTCAGCCCTTAGATGTGGCAAATGCCAGATTTTCCCGCTTATTGACCCTACACCAGAAATCACCAACAACATCACTGGCAGGACGTTCAAACTCAGGGATGAGATCATTTGCACCACTACAGGGGTGATTTACTGTATTCGTTGTGGTTGCGCCCGCTACTATGTAGGGATGACGTCTAGAAGCATTAAAATCTGAATTATGGAACATCTTTCACTCATTCGCTGTGGGATGCAAGACTCAGTATTTTACCAACACTGCTTTGATGCTAAAGTCACCCCAGACTCTCTAAGAATCATAGGACTTGAGAAAGTCGGGTTCCCACCACATTGTGATCTCCACAAATACTTACTACGCACTGAAAGAAAATGGATTTTACTCATGTCCTCAGAATCCACAGGGGGCCTTAACGAGCCTCTAGCAGTCCAGACCCTTCTCCTGTGATTTGATCCAGCAGTTTATTGCCCTATATGAAGCCTCAAATCACGCTCTCTAGTTACTGTATCCAGCCCTAGAAGATACTACATTGTGATACTACTGACCTTAATACTACTGGTATGTACAATATATGGCTGTATTATATGTTCTTTCACATAGTCTACTGTATACTCACTGTTGGCTACCAATGTGTGTTCAGATCTTCTAGCAAATGTAGCAGTATAATCTGCCTAACTACAACACCCAGGAGGAGCGTCCCAAAGCAGGAACGCCCTGAAAAAGCGTGTTTTCCACCTGAAACGGTGAACAACGGGACGTCTACACCCAGACAGCTGTAGGCGTGTCTCCAGCTTCCTGACCATCTGGTCGTGATGCCAGCTCCTCGGTTTACTCGTACCGGGACCCGTGAGTTGATGTGTCCCTAAAGAACTGAATGTGTATGACTTTAAGGCGCTCTAAGCTCCACAGGACTTTCCTTTTATTGGGCAGACATTGCCTTGTCACTTGGACTGGAATAACTTCCCTGTATTAATGCTTGTTATCAATATGTATATTTGAATGTATAATGATATATATTTTGTAAAATGATATGAAAGGAAGGTTATTGACATTTATGATATACCCAGTGTATCTACTCATGAGTTTGGATTACCAGTCTCTTTGTGAGCTTAGTATTCAGTTGCCTTTTCTAACGTAGCCTCAGGGGCGGTCCAAGGTAATTTTAAATGGTAAGCGAACATTATTTTGGCTCCCCACCCCAAAACATTATTTTGCTCCCCCCCCCCCCCGCGGATGCCCAGAAGCTCCTGTGTGCAGGGGCAGAAGCCTGTAAACCCAGCACTCCCTATTCGGCATGCAGGGAGGTTTGCTACGGCACGGCGTCGGAGCAGAACATCGGCCGGACGCTGTCTGGCGGGTGGGGGAATGCGCCCTTTACCCAGATGGCGCCCCACGCAGCGGCGTCCTTTGCCTACCAGTAGGACCGCTTCCTAGATAGTGGTTTACTCCAGTGAGTTACACTCTGTGTTTAGCTTGTAGTATATGGATACCAGCAAGGGACTTAAGTTACACTCCGGCCCCACGGCTGGAATGTAAGCGGCCTTTCTGAGAACTATAGGCCTTCGGATCTCTCCCAGTAGATCTCTATGTTTAATTGTTTAATTGTTTAAATTGTTTAATTTGTCTCCTGTATTAGTACTGTATGTTCTCTGTTTTTATATGTTATGCTTGTAAACCGCTCCGAGCCTCCGGGGGGTGGCGGTATAGAAGTTGAAATAATTAAAATAAATAAATAAAAGAGATCAGGAGGAAAGGTCACCTTTTATGTGTGGGGTATAGCTCCACGGTGATGACATCCAGGGCGTTCCAGCCGGCAATGCTGGTGCCACAAAAGAGGCATTGCCAGCCGATCATGGCCGATTCACTGTTGCCAAAGAACAAGAAGAAGCAGCAGACGGCGGAAATCAGCATAGAGCCCCCTGCAAGGCAAAAAAAAGGTGGAAAGGTAAACCGCGCACAGCTAAAACTTGTGCGCCAACTGCGCCCGTACCTTGGGAAGTCTGACTTGGCCACGGTAGTCCACGCTCTGGTTACATCCCGTATAGATTACTGCAACGCCCTCTACTTGGGACTGCCTTTGAAGACTGCTCAGAAGCTTCAACTGGTTCAACGACAGCAGCCAGGTTGATAACAGGAGTGGCACTCAGGGAGCGCACAACACCTCTGTTGTGCCAGCTCCACTGGCTACCAGTTTGCTACCGGGCACAATTCAAAGTGCTGGCTTTGGCCTTTAAAGCCCTTAACGGTTCTGGTCCAACTTACATGTCCGAACGCATCTCTTCCTATGAACCTTCAAGATGCTTAAGATCATCCGGACAGGCCCTGCTCTCGGTCCCACCTGCTTTGCAGGCGCGATTGGTGGGGAAGAGAGACAAGGTCTTTTCAGTGATGGCTCCTCGGCTTTGGAACGCCCTTCCTAATGACATCAGATCGGCCCCCTCCCTCCTGACATTTCTCAGGAAGGTCAAGACCTGGCTATTTGACCGGGCATTTGCAGATGTAGTATGATTGTCAAATTGAGACCTAAGGAACGACGACGATGCAATTGGAAGTCGATTCAATTAATGAGACGCTGATATTGTGTTTTTAACGTTGAATGCTAATTTGTATATGTTGGAATTGTATTTTATTGATAATTGTTATGTTTGTCTTAAGCAGTTTTTGCTGTTGTACACCGCCTCGAGTCGCCTTCGGGCTGAGAGAGGCGGTCTAGAAGCAAAGTAAATAAATAAATAAATTTTGGAGGTGAGTCAAATGCACAGAAATAGCATTCACTTGTATCCTGAAGCAGAGGCCCAAAGAGTTCCTTTTTTGGACTCTCTCAGAAACCCTCACAGCAAGTATGGCACAGTAACAACAACAACAACAACAACAACAAAAAACAAACAAAAAACAACAACATCAGTGTTGAGTATCAAATATAACAACAACAACAACAAATATTATTTAAAAAGGAAGTATGGATCGTCGATGTTGCAATCCCAGGTGGCAGCACAATTGACGAGAAGCGACTGGAAAAGCTTACACGATACGAGGATTTAAAGATCAAACTGCAAAGATTCTGGCGCAAGCCAGTCAAGTGGGTCCAAATAGTGATTGGCACACTGGGTGCAGTGCCTAAAGACCTTGGCCTGCACTTAAACACAATAGGCATTGACAGAGTCACCACATGTCAGCTACAAAAGGCCCCCCTACTCGGATCTACACGCATTACTGGCCGATACATCACACCAGGGCCGTAGCCAGAATTTTGATTCGGGGGGGGGGGCTGAGTTTGGTTGGGGGGCTGAGACTGGGTGGAAGAGGGTCTACCCTAGCAAACCTTTTGTATTGTTATCCCAATAACCCCATGAATGTGGGATATAATGAGCATGGTGATCAGATCATGATATGAATAAACAGTTTAAATAATGTACCAGTAAGGCCTTTTCGCGGACCACCCTGAGAATTTGGGGGGGGGGGCTGAAGCCCCCTTAGCCCCCCCTGGCTACATGCCTGCATCACACAGTTCTAGACATTTATTTTATTTATATTTATTTATTTATTCGACTTATTAGTCGCCCTTTCCCGTAGGCTCAGGGCGACTCACATTGCGAGTCGTAAAAACAAGTAAAATCAGGGTAAAACAAACACACTAAAATTGCCGCAACCAGTATGCAAGCATGGTATGGGGACAGTTTTGTATACATAAACCTAAGCACCGAACGCCTGGATGAAGAGGAGGGTCTTACAGGCCCTACGGAATGTTAAAATATCGGCCTGCGCTCGGACTGTGGGGGGGAGAGCATTCCACAGCACCGGCGCAGCAGCACTGAATGCCCTCCTCTGCGTTGAGGTCAGATGAACAGATTGCTGACTAGGCACCACCAGGAGGTTTTGGGACTCAGATCGCAGTGGTCGTGGTGGGCTGTAATGGGAGAGGTGGTCCCTTAGATACACTGGCCCCAGACCATTCAAGGCCTTAAAGGTTAAAACCAGCACCTTGAAGGTGATCCGGTGCTCTATCGGCAGCCAGTGCAGTTCGCGCAGCACAGGCATGATGTGGCAGCGAGATGGACAACCTGCCACCAGCTGTGCTGCTGCGTTCTGCACCAGCTTGAGCTTCCGGATCACCGACAAAGGAAGGCCGATATAGAGGGCATTACAGTAGTCTAGTCTTGAGATGACCGTGGCTTGGACCACTGTGGCTAGGTCATGACGGGACAGGTAGGGAGCCAGCCTCCTCGCCTGTCGAAGATGGTGAAAAGCCACTCCGCTGACGATGGAGATGTGCTTCTCCATCGACAGCTCGGAGTCAAGCGTGACTCCTAGGCTCTTAACCGACGGGGACGGGCGAAGTATCGCCCCATCCAGGGTCGGAAGGCGGACCCCCGTGCCCGGACGGCCCAGCCACAGGATCTCCGTCTTGTCCGGATTCACCTTCAACCTACTGGCTCGCAGCCATCCAGTGACGGCCTCAAGGCAGTGATGGAAATTGTCGGGTACGGAGTCGGGCTGGCCTTCCATCCCCAGAATGAGCTGGGTGTCATCCGCGTACTGGTGACACTCCAGCCCAAAGCTGCGCACCAACCGGGCAAGTGGTCGGACATAGATGTTAAATAATAAAGGGGAGAGAATTGCCCCCGGAAGTGTTCAACGTGTGATCCAATACAAAAGCTTGTGATCTTGTTTGCTGTGAACTGGTCTTGTTGTGTGACAATTAATAATAATAATTGCAGTACCAGGACACAGTAGAATACATGGCTACCAGCCTCCTCCCAGTAGACTCCAATCACGGAAAAGCTTTATGAGAACGACCACTCCTTTTGGCGTCCGCCCAGCAACAGCAAGGGTATCCCTCTGGGCAGCTCAACCAGGAAATCCCAACTGGAACACACACACACACAGGGGCCTGCCTCCCATGGCAAACCAAGAATGGGCAACTTGGAAGTCCCTGAATAGACTCAGAAGCGGAGTGGGCAGATCAAAAGACAACCTGGCAAAATGGCACTCCCTAAAAGAATCCCATACCTTGTGTCACTGGGGAGCAGAACAGACAACTCTGTCCTGAGTATCCCTGTCCCCCGCGCCCCTCCTCCGGGGTTGAGAACGGCAGGGTAGAAGTACTGTAAATAAAATAAATAAATGATAAACTCCGCCTCTGTTTGCTTGTCCACTGTGTCCTGCCTCATGTACGGAGGGGGAATTGTTGGAAGCTACAGACAATGCCGTTGCCCGTTTTTGGACTAAAGATATTTAGCCACCTGTGCGCCTTTTATTTTTATCAGTTTTATACTAATTTATGCAATGCTTTTGAACATGCCCGGATTATCCATAAGGCCAACGAGGCCATGGCCTAAGGGTGCAAGCCGGGGGGGGACGGGGACGCAGATCACGGACCAAAAAAACTGGTCCGCGCCCCTCTTTCCCCCTTTCTCATGCCCTTCCTCGCTCCTTCTCCCAGCAAAGTCTCTGCTCTGTCTCTCTCTCTCTCTCTCTCTCTCTCACACACACTCTCTCTCTCTCTTGCGCTCTCTCTCTCGCGCGCACTCTCTCTCTTTCTCTTGCACTCTCTCTCACGCTCTCTCTCTCTCACACGCTCTCTCTCTCTCCCCAAGCCTCACTCCTTCTCCCAGCAAAGTCTCTGCTCTGTCTCTCTGGAGCGAGTTTGCTCCCTCTCTCGTCTCCCACGCCTCTCTATCTCCCACGCCAAAGTCTCTGCTCTGTCTTTCTCTGTCTCTCTCTCTCACACACACACACTTTCTCTTGCTCTTTCTCTCTTGCTCTCTCTCTCTCTCGTGCGTGCCTTTGGAGTGAGTTTGCACCAGCTGCGCTCTCCCCAAGCCTCACTCCTTCTCCCGGCAAAGTCTCTGCTCTGTCTCTCTCTCGCTCTCTTGCGCGCTCTCTCTCTCTCTCTCTCTCACTCTTTCTCTCGTGTGCACGCTCTCTATCTCGCACGCACGCATGCACTGTGTTTCTCTTGCTCTTTCTCTCTTGCTCTCTCTCTTGCTCTCTCTCTCTCACGCTCTCTCTCTCTCGTGTGCGCCTTTGGAGTGAGTTTGCACCTGCTGTGCTCTCCCCAAGCCTCACTCCTTCTCCCGGCAAAGTCTCTGCTCTGTCTCTCTCTCGCACGCTCTCTCTCTCTCACTCTCTCTCACACACTCTCTCTCTCGTGTGCTCCTTTGGAGTGAGTGCACTCTCTCTCTCCCAAGCCTCACTCCTTTCTCCGCAAAGTCTCTCTCTCTCTTTCTCTTGCACTCTCTCTCACGCTCTCTCTCTCTCACACGCTCGCTCTCTCTCTCTCTCGTGTGTGCCTTTGGAGTGAGTTTGCACCCGCTGCACTCTCCCCAAGCCTCACTCCTTCTCCCAGCAAAGTCTCTGCTCTGTCTCTCGCTCTCTCTCTCACACACACTCTCTCTCTCTCGTCTCTCTCTCTCTCTCTCTCTCTCTCTCGTATGCACCTTTCTTTTGCACCGCTCTCTCTCCCCAAGCCTGTCTTTCTCTTGCTCTTTCTCTCTTGCTCTCTCTCTCTTGCTCTCTCTCTCACTCTCTCTCTCTCTCTCTCTCGTGCGCGCCTTTGGAGTGAGTTTGCACCCGCTGTGCTCTCCCCAAGCCTCACTCCTTCTCCCGGCAAAGTCTCTGCTCTGTCTCGCTCTCTCTCGCTCTCTCTCTCTCACACACACACTCTCTCTCGTGCGCGCTCTCTCTCTCTCTCTCTCTCTCTCTCTCTCTCTCTCTTGCTCTCTCTCTCCCGTGCGCGCCTTTGGAGCAAGTTTGCACCCGCTGCGCTCTCCCCAAGCCTCCCGACTCTCGAGGAGACCTACAGAGCACAGCGGAGCTTTCCAGCCGGTGGGAATGCATGGGGACCTTGGAGGTGGCGGGATGGTGCCTACTCGCCTTTCTCTTCTGCTCCGGAGGCACCATGGCGAAAGCCAGCCAAGTGTGGGTCTGAGTGGTGTGTGTGTGTGGGGGGCGTAATTCCAAAGTGTGGCCTAGGGCGCAAAAAAGTGTTAATCCGGGCCTGCTTTAGAAACAAAATAAATCAAATAAGTCCTATAGTGGAGATGCACCTTCGGTTTGCAGCCATCGAAGTGAAGCAGACTTGAAGGGGAAAAGTGGGAGGAAGAACGAGAACTAAGGAAGGGGGGCAAAGGTGACTTAACTGGGGCTACTTCTGCTCAACTGGGATGACTGGAGGATGTGCACCCAGATCTAGAACTCACCAATCATCTTGATCCTCCCAATTTTGTCCATCAGAAGTGCTGAGATGATATTGCCCGGCAGCACCGAGAGGCTCCCTAAGAAGCTGACTAAGTAAATGAGGAAATCGTTGTCTCGCTCGAAATCCAGGTGACACCCTTTCTTCTGCTCCAAGAAGGTGGAGTTCACAAACGTGCACTCGATGAATTTGTGTTCATAGAGATCTGATGGAGGAAGAGACAGCGGAGGGCTATTAACACCGCATTTGGGGCCAGGTTTGAGCATTTGGGGGCCATTTTTGGACAATCACCCAAGGAGTCCAGCATGGTGTATCAGCTTCAGAGTTGGACTATGTTTCTGGAGATCAGGAATCGAATCCCCGCTTGACAATTAAACCCATTGAGTGGCCTTAGGAAAGCCCTAATTTCTATTTCAATGGAAGGCAAAGGCAAATTCCCTCTGATGAGATCTTGCCAAGAAAACCCTAGACAGGAGAACTATAGGTCAGAAATGATTTGAAGGCACCCAACAGCAACAGCAAAACTACCCAAAATATGTGCCAAATACAGGGGCGGTCTAAGGTAATTTTATATGGTAAGCAAACATTATTTTGGCGCCCCCCCATGTAAAACAAATATACAATTATAATATCACAATACCATTAGTAGTATTATATTGTATCAATGTATATACAATATATTATAGTACATATTCATACTATATTATATCATAATTATATTATACTACATTACAATATAATTATATTATAATATATTGACATTATAATATAATATAACATTCTATTATACTATTATTATTATTATAAAATAGTAAATAAAATTATTTATTTAAATAAAATTATCCTCTCCTACATATTTTCATTACTCCTATAAAACTCAAATAACCCAAAATAAAGTAAAATAAAATATTATATATTACTATTTGCCTGCGCAGTTGCGCCTGTCTCTCTTTGATGTTCCTGGCCGGCGCGCGCGCACGGGGAGGTGGGCAGGTGTGGTAGGGTTCACACGTGATTGGGCCTACATGTGATTGGGCCTGGCGAGGGAGTTCGGCTCAGCGTGCGGCGCCTACTTTCGGTGGCAGCTGTCAGGAGGCAATACGTCGCCAATACCCCTTTGGCTCCCCCTCCCCTCTCCCTTTGTCTCCGCCCCTTGCCTGCCCAATTGGGTCACCCTATTCGGTGGCAGGGCGGAGACAAAGGGAGAGGGGAAGCACTCCCTGCCTGCCCGATAGGGAGTGCTTTGCTTACAGGCTTCTGTGCGCAAGAGCTACTGGGCATTCGTGGAGGTTTTCACACATGCGCAGTTGCTCCTGCGCTCAACTTCAGCTCCGGAGCAACTGCACCTGCGCCAGGGCCGTAGCCAGGATTTTTGCACTGAGTTTAGTTCTCGGGGGGGCTGAGAAACCTCCACGTATTGTTATTCAATGCCATTAATGTGGGATATAATGCATGGTGATCAGATCATGATATGAATAAACATAACAGTTTAAATAATGCCAGGGCCTTCAACCACCCTGCAGGGGGGCTGAAACCAACGGGTGGGGAAAACCTCCCCTGAATGCCAAGAAGCGGTTCCCAGATGGCGCCCCATGCAGCCGCTTCCTTGGCCTACCTGTAGGACCGCCCCTGGCCAAATATTATTTTTAATGGGGTATTTGGAAGGTTAGGAACACTGGGGGCCCAGAGCCATATCCAACTCAAATGTAGTCCTTTGCCCATCCTTTACGGCAAATGTAACACGCCCTTCCGCCTTACCTGTGTTAAAGAAGACAGTTCTCATAATGATGCAGTTTCGGAAGAAGGTCTCACTGGAGGTGACGTCTTCAAAGTAGCACTCCTCAAACACCGAATCCTCGAAGGTCACGTCCCGGAATTTCATTTTCATGAACCTGAAGGGTTGGAAAGAATCACTATTGAGCCATGGCAGTTGAAGTGGTGTCAAGCTGCATCAATTCCACAGTGTAGATGACCACTTAGGTTCTATGACACTCTAAATATCAGGCTTGTGCATTTCAGGTGAATCGCTACCCGTTTCTGCTTGTTGGGTACCAGAAGATCCCCATATCCATTTTTGCATGGCTCCTGGAAATGGGCATGCTCAGGGCCAGATTAACACTGTTTTGCGCCCTTGGCCACATCCCCTACACACACATACACACCATTCAGACCCACACTTGGCTGGCTTTCGCCATGGCGCCACCTCCAAGGTCCCCATGCATTCCCACCGGCTGGAAAGCTCCGCTTTGCTTTGAAGGTCTCCTTGGGAGTCGGGAGGCTTGGGGAGAGCGCAGCGGGTGCAAAGTTGCTCCAAAGGCACTCATGAGAGAGAGAGAGAGCAAGAGAGAGAGAGCATGTGCAAGAGAGAGAGCACGAAAGAGAGTGTGTGTGAGAGAGAGAGAGCACACGAGAGAGAGAGAGCGTGTGAGAGAGCACGCAAGAGAGCGCGAGAGAGAGCAAGAGAGAGCATGCAAGAGAGCGCGAGAGAGAGCGCGCGAGAGAGAGAGCACGAGAGAGAGGGAGAGAGCGCGAGAGAGAGAGCACGAGAGAGAGGGAGAGAGCGCGAGAAAGAGAGAGAGCATGAGAGAGAGGGAGAGAGCGTGAGAGAGAGCGAGAGCACGAGAGAGAGGGAGAGAGCGCGAGAAAGAGAGAGAGCACGAGAGAGAGGGAGAGAGCGTGAGAAAGAGAGAGAGCACGAGAGAGAGAGAGAGAGCACAAGAGAGAGAGAGCACGAGAGAGATAGCGCGAGAGAGAGCACGAGAGAGTGAGCACGAGAGAGAGGGAGAGAGCGCGAGAAAGAGAGAGAGCACGAGAGAGAGGGAGAGAGCGCGAGAAAGAGAGAGAGCACGAGAGAGAGGGAGAGAGCGCGAGAGAGAGAGCACGAGAGAGGGAGAGAGCGCGAGAAAGAGAGAGAGCACGAGAGAGAGGGAGGGAGAGAGAAGAGAGAGAGAGAGAGAGAGGGAGAGGCGCGAGAGAGAGCACGAGAGAGGGGAGAGCGCAAGAGAGAGAGCACGAGAGAGGGAGAGAGCGCGAGAAAGAGAGAGAGCACGAGAGAGAGGGAGAGAGCGCGAGAGAGAGAGACGGAGCAGAGACTTTGCCAGGAGAAGGAGCAAGGAGGGGCATGAGAAAGGGGGAAAGAGGGGCGCAGACCAGGGGTTTTTTTGGGTCTGTGATCTGCGTCCCCCCCCTCCCCCGGCTTGCGTCCCTAGTCCATGGCCTCATTGGCCTTATGGGTAATCCGGGCATGGGTGTGCTGCCGAATGGGCGTTTTGTTCCGCATCCAAAAAAAGCAGCTCTTTTCAGCCCATAGACAGCAATAGGGAACTTACGAGACTCCCCTTTCCCCTGTGGGCTTTTATTATTTATTTATTTATTTTTATTTATTTATTTATTTATTTATTTATTTAGAACTTTTGTATCCCGATCTTCTCTACCTCCGTAGAGGAACTCAGACTGGCTCACAGCAAGGATTCAATGCTAACAATACAGTCTAAATCAGTGTTTCTCAACCTTCCTAATGCTGCGACCCCTTAATACAGTTCCTCATGTTGTGGAGACCCCTAACCATAACATTATTTTCATTGCTACTTCATAACTGTATTTTTTTGGGTGGGGGTGGGGTTGGTTTTGTCAATTGGAAATTGTAGTTGCTGGGATTTATAGTTCATCTACAATCAAAGAGTATTCTGAACTCACCAACAATTGAATTGAACCAAACTTGGTACGCAAAACTCCCATGACCAACACCAAATACTGGAAGGTTTTGGTGGGCATTGACCTTGAGGTTGGGAGTTGTAGTTCACCTACAGTACATCCAGAGAGCACTATAGACTCAACAATGATGGATGTGGACCACACTTAACACGAATTCTCAATATACCCAAATGTGAACACTGGTGGGGTTTGGGGAAAATAGATCTTGACATTTGGGAGTTGTAGGTACTGGGATTTATAGTTACCTACAATCAAAGAGCCCCTTACACCCCACCAATGATAGGGTGGGTCAAACTTCCTACACAGAACCCTCATGCCTTGAAGGGACTAGCTGGCATGAGCCTCTATCCCACAACACGCACTTGCCCTTTCTCACGCTGGCGCTTCATGCTGCCATGTGCTGAACATGCCTGCTCTCCCCTCCCCCACTTGAGTCTCAGATTGGGAGGTCTGCCAATCACAGCAGAGGAGAGCTTTAGATGGGAAAATTCGCAGTCTGTTTCCAAAAGAAAGAGAGGCGGTGAGATCTTCAACCTTTTCTACCAAAGGTCTTCCTAAGACCAGCAGAAATATGTTTTCTGATGGTCTTTGGCGACCCCTCTGAAACCCTCTCGCGACCCCCCTGGGGGTCCCGACCCCCAGGTTGAGAAACACTGGTCTAAATAATCATACATCAACAGTGAATAAAAATACGAATGGAATTAAATACCTATAATCCAATTCACCGAGATAATATAATAATAATAATAATGTTTATTTATTTATTTATTATTTATTTATTTATTATTCGGGTTTCTATGCCGCCGACTCCCTGAGGCTCGCGGCGGCTTACAGGAGCCGAAGGGCACAGTAAAATACAGGCAATAAGCAGTTAAAAACAATTAAAAACAACAGCAGTATAGTAATTAATAACACAGTTAACACAATGAACAGCACATCATCCTCAGAAGAACGAATAGATGGCGGGGCATGGGCAGGACTTACTCACCAAAGGCCTGCTTAAACAGGTATGTTTTACAGGCCCGTCTAAACGGGAGCAAGTCCTTCATAGCCCGAGTTCCGGCCGGAGGGCGTTCCACAGCGTAGGTGCTATGACAGAGAACGCCCTCCGGCGGGTAGCAGTCAGCCTTGCGAGTTTAGCTGAAGGTATCTCCAGGAGATTGGAGTCCTCAGACCGAAGTGATCTCGGAGGGCAATATGGGGTGAGACGGTCCCTCAAATACGCTGGCCCCAGGCCGTGTAAGGCCTTAAAGGTGAGGACCAACACTTTGAAGGTGATCCGGTGCTCAATTGGCAGCCAGTGCAGATCCTGCAAAACAGGTGTTATGTGAAGCCAGCTGGCGTGCCAGACAGGAGCCGGCGGCAGTGTTCTGCACTAGCCTGAGCTTCGGTCACCGACAGAGGAAGGCCAACGTGAGAGCGTTGCAGTAATCCAGCCTGAGATGACTGTGGCTTGGATCACCGTGGCCAGATCGTTCTGGGAGAGATAGGGCCAGCCTCCTTGCCTGTCGCAGATGAAAAAAGCGATCTTGCTGACCGCAGAGACCTGGGCCTCCATGGTCAGCTGGGAGTCCAAATGGACCCCCAGGCTCTTTACGGAAGGCGATGGGCATAACACCGCACCGTCCAGGCTCGAAAGCTGGACATTAACATCACCCGGGCGACCCAGCCACAAGATCTCCGTCTTCGCCGGATTCACCCTCAACCTCCTGGCTCGCAGCCATCCAGTAACGGCTTCGAGGCAGTGTTGGAAATTATCGGGGACAGAACCCGGCCTGCCCTCCATCCTCAGAATGAGCTGGGTATCGTCAGCGTACTGGTGACACTCCAGCCCATAACTCCGCACCAGCTGTGCAAGCGGCTGCATGTAGATGTTAAATAACAGAGGGGAGAGAATGGCCCCCTGGGGGACCCCACAGAGTAGTGGGGAGCCCTCGGAGACCACCTCGCCCCTCCTCACACGCTGAGACCGCTGGTGGAGGAAGGAGGTCAGCCATTTAAGGGCTGTCCCCCTCACTCCAGCCACGGCCAGGCGGTGGATCAATAGATTGTGGTCGACCGTGTCAAACGCTGCCGTGAGGTCCAATAACACGAGCAGCGCAGACCCGCCTTGGTCGAGCTGGCAGCGGAGTTGGTCTGTGATGGAGACCAGAACCGTCTCCGTCCCGTGCCCCGAACGGAAGCCGGACTGGAAGGGGTCTAGCCATGTTGCATCATCTAAGAATGATTACACACAGCCCACCCCCTAATGTAATACAATATACAGTAATAATACTAATAATAATATACTATAATTGTATATTTTATATTACATGTAATATTACTAATAATATTGCAGTATAATGTTATAAGTACAATGTGATGTGTAATATTAATGTTGTGCTGTGGCAATAACATAGTATGTTGTATTTGCATTTTGCTTGTTAGCCGCTCTGAGTCCCCTTCGGGGTTGAGACGGGCGGCATATAAATGTCGTGAAATAATAAATAAATAAATAAATAATCACAAGATAGTTTTTCAACTATTATCGGGTCTCAACCAATTCAACATAGTTTGTGCCACAAAAATGAAGTTCTTGGAGTAGAGCAACTACTTGCAAAGAATGGTCTGCAGAATTAACCAGGAAATAACACTTTGGAACAGGACATTTTTGTTATTTCACCTCCACATTGCATCTTAAAAAGGATGTTTGGGGAAAATATTACAAGGAACCAAGTCATGCATTGCCTTATTTCACGGAGACTCTAGATGTCAGTATTTCCATAGAGGAAAAGAAACATCATGCTTAGCATCTGCTTGTGAGTCCTGACTAGAATAGATGCATTGAAGCAATGGGGTTTACCTACATGTTTTTCTGCCACAATTCAATAATGGATTAGTTGGAAATCCTGCCAATGGGATTCGCATCTTCAGCTCCTTGGAGGCCAATGCAGAACAAAAATTAATCAACTTGTTTGATTATACTCATTTAGAACTCAATGGGATTCTACATTAATGTCGTCATGTTTAATCTGTTAAGCTAGTTTATTGTTTTCATGTGAAACAGTTTGTTATGTTGTTTATGGACTGGGTTGTGGTGCAGCTGGTTGGGAGCCAGCTGCATTAAAATCTCTACTGATCGAAAAATCATGAGTTAGAAGCCAGCCCGGGAGTAAGTCCCCTACTGTTTATCTAGCTTGCTATTGCCCCAAAGACAGTTGCATCTGTCAAGTAGGAAATTTAGATACCGCTTCTGCGTGGAGGCTAATTTAACTAATTTACGGCTGCATAAAATTCTCCAGCAGTGTGCAGAAGAATGAGGAAATACTCCATCGGTGTCACAAGTGGATTGTAAGGCAACAGCTCCCCCGGTGGCCAGAATTCAAAAAAGCATACCCTCATGAAGCTGTAATGTTAAATAGCCTCCGTGTGTCTGTCTATATATGTTGTGTGTCTATGGCAGGGGTGGGCTATTATTTTTTTCCAAGGGGCCACACGAGGGCCAAAAAATATTATGGAGGGCTGCACCTAAAGGCTGAACTACATTCTAATCTACATTATTTATTTATTTACTTACTATATTTACTATATATTACACAACATTAATATTAACATATCAATATATCAAGAAATATTCATATATTATTAGTATTAATATCATAATTATTATATTATAGTATATATATAGACATTATAATATATTGAAATTATAATATAATATAACATTATTATATTATATTATTTATTATGTTATTATTATAAAAAATTTATAAAATAATAATAATAACCACTAAAATTTAATTAAATTCAAGAAGACAAGGTGCAAACCAAGATAAAGGCTGACATCCTCAAGAGAGGAAGGATCACAAGATGGAATGGCCCAATGGACCCAGCCCAGAATATGGCAAAGTGGACCCAGCTGCCGCCACAGCAGAGCAGAGCAGCAGGCGATCAGAGGCTGCAGGCCTCTGCCCCTTCTCGCCCCAAGCCGTTCCCCAGCTGATCGCCCTGCTATGGAGTGCCTGCCATCCCTGGAGGCCAAGAGGAAGGGGTGCCGCTGCCGCCATCCCATCGCAGGCTCTGTGAGGACTGTGTCGGCAGACAGGCCAGAGGAGCAGCGGCTTTGGAGTGCCTCCCATTCCTGGAGGCGATCCGGGCCTGCAGGGAGAGCACTCGGCGGTCTGAGGCGGCTAATCGCCCTGGCGACCCGGAAGACGATCAAGTGGATACCACTGTGGATACCAAAACATATGGATGCTTAAGTCCTATTATATAAGAAGGTGTATTAAAATGGTGTCCCTTATGTACAATCACAAAATCTAGGTTTGCTTTTTCCATTTTTTAAAATATCTTCAAGCCTTGGGTAGTTGAACCTATGGAGACACAATTCATGGAGAACCAATGGTCCTCAGCTTTTCAAATACACATTTCCTTGCTAGGAAGTCTCCACAGTCTATGAGCTTAGCAGACGCAACTATAGACTTCCATTATCAAAGTATCTTCATGGTCCTTTCATAATTATTTGGAGCATCCAAATAACTTGTCAACCTCTCTGGAACTGGTCCTAAGAAAGTCTCTCGTTCCAAAAGTAGCCGAAGCTCTTTGCTTGGAAACCTGAAAAGAATGTTACTTCCCAGAAAGCAGCATCAAAGTATTCTCAAGCCTTTCTCCCTGAAGCATTTTCAAGATTTGATGTGTCCAGTATATAAACTATAGCTAGGACTGTCCCCAGGCCCGGATTGCCCATAAGGCCACTCTAGGCCATGGCCTATGGGCGTAAGCCACGGGGGGGCAGATTCACAGACTTTTCCCCTCCTCAAGCGCTGCCGCCGCTGCGCTAGCTTTTCCTGCTGGTGTTAAGGCATAGCAGCAGCAGGAGAACTGGCGCGGCAGCCAATGGGGGTTGCCCGGGACGGCGCTTAGCAGCTAAGCACTGCCTTGGGCACCCCCGATTGGCTGCTGCCGCCGCGCTAGGTTTTCCTGCTTCTGCTAAGGCATAGCAGAAGCAGGAAAAGCTTAGCAGAAGCAGGAAAAGCTAGTGTGCTGGCGGCAGCCAATGGGGGTTGCCCGGGACTGCGCTTAGCAGCTACCGTGTTTCCCCAATAGTAAGACACCCCCGATTGTAAGACGTATCGGGGGTGTCAGAGGGGTCGGCTAATATAAGCCGTACCCGTGTAAGCCGTACCCCGGCCGCCGCGTCACTCGGTCCCGCCTCCTCCTCCTCCGCCGCCACCGCCCTCCCTGCGGCCGCCTCTAAGCCGGCTGAGGAGAGCCTCTACCGCCTCTGTTCCGTTCCCCGAAGAGGGGCTGCAGGAACCCGCTCGATCGCTCTCCTTGCAGCCCCTCTTCGGGAATGGAAGAGAGGTGCAGAGGGCTCTCTCTGCGCCTCTGTTCCCTTCCCGAAGAGGGGCTGCAGGGGGCGATCGCGCGGTTTCCTTGCAGCCCCTTTCGGGAATGGAAGAAGAGGTGCAGAAGGCTCTCCTCTGCGCCTCTGTTCCCTTCCCCCGAAGAGGGGGCTGCAGGGGGCGATCGCGCGGTTTCCTTGCAGCCCCTTTTCGGGAATGGAAGAGAGGTGCAGAAGGCTCTCCTCTGCGCCTCTGTTCCCTTCCCGAAGAGGGGGCTGCAGGGGCGATCGCGCGGTTTCCTTGCAGCCCCCTTTTCGGAATGGAAGAGAGGTGCAGAGGGCTCTCCTCTGCGCCTCTGTTCCCTTCCCCGAGAGGGGGCTGCAGAGGGGCGATCAGCGGTTTTCCTTGCAGCCCCCTTTTGGGGGAATGGAAGAGAGGTGCAGAAGGCTCTCCTCTGCGCCTCTGTTCCCCGAAGAGGGCTGCAAGGGGCGATCGATCGCTCTCCCTTCCAGCCCCCTTTTCGGGAATGGAAGAGAGTGCAGAGGCTCTCCTCTGCCTCTGTTCCCTTACCGAAGAGGGGGCTGCAAGGGGATCGATCGCTCTCCTTGCAGCCCCCTTTCGGGAATGGAAGAGAGGTGCAGAGGGCTCTCCTCTGCCCTCTGTTCCTTCCCGAAGAGGGGGCTGCAAGGCGATCCCCCTTGCAGCCCCCTCTTCAGGGGGGAACAGAGGTGCAGAGGAGGCCCTCTGCACCTCTCTTCCATTCCCGAAAGGGGGCTGCAAGGAAACCGCGGGAGTGATCAGCCTTGCAGCCCCTCTTCGGGGAACAGAGGCGCAGAGGAGAGCCTTCTGCACCTCTCTTCCATTCCCCCGAAGAGGGGCTGCAAGGAAACCACGCGACAGCCTTGCAGCCCCCTCTTCGGGAACAGAGCGCGCAGAGGAGAGCCCTCTGCACCACTCTTCCATTCCCGAAAAAGGGGGCTGCAAGGAAAACCGCAAGATCGCCCCTGCAGCCCCTCTTCCGGGAACAGAGCAGAGAGGAGAGCCCTCTGCACCTCTCTTCCATTCCCGAAGAGGCTGCAAGGAAACCGCTGCGATCGCCCCTTGCAGCCCTCTTCGGGAACAGAGCGCAGAGGAGAGCCCTCTGCACCTCTCTTCCATTCCCGAAGGGGCTGCAAGGAAACCATCGATCGCCCCTTGCAGCCCCCTCGGGAACAGAGGCGCAGAGGAGAGCCTTCTGCACCTCTCTTCCATTCCCCCCAAAGGGGGCTGCAAGGGAAACCGCGCGATCGCCTTGCAGCCCCTCTTCGGGGAACAGAGGCGCAGAGGAGAGCCCTCTGCACCTCTCTTCCATTCCCGAAAGGGGCTGCAAGGAAACCGCGCGATCGCCCCCTTGCAGCCCCCTTCGGGGAACAGAGGCGCAGAGGAGGCCCTCTGCACCTCTTTCCATTCCCCCGAAGGGGGCTGCAAGGAAACCGCGCGATCGCCCCTTGCAGCCCCTCTTGGGAACAGAGGCGCAGAGGAGAGCCCTCTGCACCTCTCTTCCATTCCCGAAAAGGGGCTGCAAGGAAACCGCGCGATCGCCCCCTGCAGCCCCTTTCGGGAAGGGAACAGAGGCGCAGAGGGAGCCCTCTGCACCTCTCTTCCATTCCCGAAAAGGGGCTGCAAGGAAACTGCGCGATCGCCCTTCTGCAGCCCCTTCGGGAAGGGAACAGAGGCGCAGAGGAGAGCCCTCTGCACCTCTTTCCATTCCCGAAGAGGGGCTGCAAGGAGAGCGATCGGCGGTTTCCCTGCAGCCCCTCTTCGAGGAACGAGGCAGAGCGGCAGAGGGCTCTCCTCAGCCGGCTCTCTTCCGATCAGAGAAGAGGCGGCCGCAGGGAGGCGGCGGTGGCAGCGGAGGAGGAGGAGGCGACCGAGTGACGTGGCGGCGGGGGGTACGGCTTACCGTCGCCCAATGTAAGCCGTACCCCGAAAGTAAGGCGTAGTGGGACTTTTCGGGGGGAAAAGAAAGTAAGACGCTGTCTTACTTTCGGGGAAACACGGTAAGCACTGCCTCGGGTGCCCCCGATTGGCTGCCGCTGCTGCACTAGCTTTTCCTGCTTCTGCTATGCCTTAGCAGAAGCAGGAGGATTTCTCTTTTGCAACGGCGACAGCCAATGGGGGGGGGGCGCGTAATTCCGAACTGTGGCCTAGGGTGCCAAAAGGTATTGATCTGGGCCTGACTGTCCCTGTAGAAGGCACAGTGGGCTGTAAAACTGAGAACAGATCCACCATCCCATGGACAAGGTCTACAGGCCTTTATGAACAATGCATGAGCCAAGGATGAATTGATCTCCCACCAGGAAGGACTTCTCTTGTCCACCAAAAAGCGAATGGGTCAAGCACAACTATAGAGGGCCAGTTGAAAAATGGAAGAAGCATTCTCATAAAAGCCAGAACAGTTTGTAAAAGTGAGAATGGGTTCACCATCTCAGGATCGCAGGTCAACAGGCCACCTCAAACCAGACCTGGATTAACACCTTTTTGCGCCCTAGGCCACACTTTGGAATTACGCCCCCTTTAAGCCAACCTCTACTGCACGCCCCCCTCCGCCCCCCGGGAAAGGGTTGGGGCCCCTCCTTACCCACCGGGCAGCAGAGCAGGAAGGCCAAGGCCACCAGGAGGCTCCGGCAGGCGCTTCCCATGGCCAGGTGGAAGGAGGAGTGTCCCTGGCAGCCGAGAGCCAGGGGGCAGGCTGGGACAGGAGAGCCGAGGCGAAGCGAGCGGGTCGGTGGGTGTCCTCCGACCCTGTGTCCGTCCTTGCATCCGTCCGTGCCTGGCCGGTGTGCCAGGAAAGCAGAAGAGTCCCGCCATGCCCACAGCCAGCCCCCCTCCCTCCTGGCGGAGAACGTGTCCTCCCCCCACGTGGACCCTGAGCCTTGACTCCGACCCTTGCTCGGCCCAAGTCTTCTGGAAGAGCCTCCTCCCTCCCTTCCTGCCTGCTGGTTGCAAAGGTCCTGGGCTTCCCCCTCCCCCAAAGATGTGCCCTCAAGAGCGGAGACTGCCTGAGGGGGGAGGGTCCATTGGCAAACGAGAGCGAAAGGGGCCCCCTCCCTCCCTCTCCCCCTCCCTCCCTCTCCCCCTCCCTCCCTCTCCCCCTCCCTCCCGCAAAAGCCACGTTTCGGCAGCTGAACCCACTCTCCCCACCCATGTTTTGATGATAGAAGCCATGAGGAAAGACTGGCTGACATGGGCAACTCACCAGCCCTGGAGGAGACTCCGGCAAGAAAGACCCTCCCCCCCCCAGGACTGCCCCCCCCCACGCAACCCATTCAGAACACACACACACACTCATAAGGGTCATTATTTGCACAAAAGCAGAGGGTTCCCCTGGTGAGCAATAGCTCTCTCTCTCTCACACACACACACAGTCAGGAAGTTCTTCCTCTCTTTCTCCCTCCCTCCCAAGAAACAGAGCCCCCCACCTGGCCTCCTTCTTCTTCCCAGCCAAGGGAACAGCCAAGGGCCCCGGGGACAGCCTCCCCAGGAAAGGAGGGAGGGAGGGGCACCCGCCCGCACGCCATTCGCTTCCTCCCTCCCTCCTCAAAGGAGAACATGTCCGGAACCGGAAGGGAGGGAAAGAGGGAGAAGAGGGCCAGGTCCTTGGAATTGTCCTTGGGACAGAGCCAGGCACCCTCCCCACAACCAACACACCCAACTCCCCCTTGGCATTCGCAAGCTCCGAGAGTTGGGAGAGACCCCAGGGGCCGGCAACGGCGTTTTTATTTGTTTCAACATATTTTTTTGGTCCGCGATCTGCGCCCCTCTCGGCTTGCGCCCCTAGGCCATGGCCTAGGTTGGCCTTATGGGTAATCCGGGCCTGCCTCAAACCAAGCATGAGACAAGAATACCTTGATCTCTGACCAGGAAAACCTTCTGTGGTCCACCAACAAACTTATGGGTCAAACACACCTGTTGAAGAACTGAAGACATGCCACGACTCAAAACAGCCACTGTGTCCACAGTTAGCACATATGAGCCATACTATCCATACTGGGATTACAGGAGCACCCACTCACTTGTCATTGATATATGTCCCATTCTTGTGGAGCTGGTTCTCTAGGGTGAAGTTGAAGGTGATGTCCTTCACTGATTCCTGGTAAAAGATTTTCTCACGGGATTTATACGCTTCCTCTTGGTAATACCGTATCATGTCCGGGAACCAGACAACAAGGCCATAGTAACTGGAAGAGAAGCAGAATTAAAGATGGCGTTTTCCAAGATATTACTTAGTCTTGTTGCCCTATCTTGTTTTGAAATAACTAGTTTACTTGAACAAGTTACCCCAACACCATGGGTCAACGGGTTCATGTGTCAGTGTCATGTTTTGGAAAGAACTAGATCAATTGACCGACATATGCGCTCTTTCCATTCTTCCACAAATAAAACTGAGGTCACAAATTCTTGGAATGCAACAAATCTGAGATTTTGTCTCAGTGTCTACAACAGATAGTCATCTAAAGTGGAGGGATACATAGTGCAGTGTGGGTTTTTGTGTTTAAAAAATTATAAAAGTTCTTTCTGGTGGATACTCTAGATCTGTGGTTCCCAAAGTGGGCGGTACCACCCCCTAGTGAGGTGATCCAAGGGGGAGGCTCAAGAGAATTTGGGGGGCACTGAAGCCCTGCAAAGGGGTGGTGGTGGGATTCCAACTCTCAAGCACGCGAGTGTGCGCCTGCCAGTTGGAAACCCCATACAGGCTCTGCCTGGAAAACGCAGGGCGCGCCCCCTTCCTCTCCTCAACTCAGGCCATTGCGCAGTCCTATATCACCCCTTCTAATCCAATGGGTCCCTTGGAAGGAAGGGGTGTTACCAGACTGCACCGTGGGCGGAGTTGAGGAGAGGAAGGGTGCACACGCTGTGGTTTCCAAGCAACGCCTGCTCAGGGATTCCAACTGGCAGGCTGAGACAGTCGCGTGCTTGCGCGTGTGTGCCTGCCAGTTGGTCCAGCGGAAAAGGAAAGCCTTCACGTCTGCAAACGCCCCCTGAGTCACTGCGGCGTTTGCAGGCACCTCCTGGGAGATGGCCGTGGCACAAAGGAAAATGCAAGCAGCTCCTAATTTCCAAGGCCCAGTATTCTCTATTGCCCAAGTTTAGTTCAATTCCATTGCTGTTGGGAGTTCAAAATCCTCTTTGAGTATAGGTGAACTACAACTCCCAAAATGACAAAATCAATCCCCCACAACTCCACCAGTGTTCAACTTTGGGTATAGGGGTTTTTTTTTTTGCCAAATTTGGTCCAGATCCAGGGTTGTTTGGGTTCAGAGTGCTTTCCAAATGTAGGTGAACTATATATCCCCTAAATCACTGTGAATTCCTTCCAAAGCCCTCCAGTATTTTCTGCCAGTTATGGGAGTTCTGTGTGCCAAGTTTGGCTCAATTCCATTGTTGGTGGAGTTCAAAATGTTCTTTGATTGTTGGTGAACTATAAATCCCAGCAGCTGCCACTCACAAATGACAAAATCAACCCCCCACAACCCCACCATTGTTCAAATTTGGGCATATTGAGTATTTGTGCCAAATTTGGGCATATTGAGTATTTGTGCCAAATTTGGGCATATTGAGTATTTGGGCCAAATTTGGGCATATTGAGTATTTGGGCCAAATTTGGGCCAGATCCATAGTTGTTTGGGTTCAGAGTGCTCTCCAAATGTAGGTGAACCACATCTCCCCTAAATCACTGCCAATTCCTCCCAAACCCCTCCAATATTTTCTGTTGGTCATGGGGGTTCTGTGTGCCAAGTTTGGTCCAGGTCTGTCATTCATGGGTCTCGGCTGTGGAAGTCAAAGCTGAATTGGACAAAGGTACTGCAAATCCCATCATCCGTTGTCCATACTCCCCCAAACACATTGTTTTTGTGATTAATCACTATGCTTTAATTATGTTCAATTTGTAACAATGAAAATATATCATACATATTAGATATCTGCACTAGAATTTATAAGAGTAGCAAAATTATTTATGAAGTAGCAACGAAATATATGGTTGGGGGTCACCACAACATGAGGAACCTTATTTAGGGGTCACGGCATTAGAAAGGTTAAGAACCACTGCATTAATACAGGACAGTTAATGACATGTGATACTGTTGAAGGTCCCTCATTCATAGGGCCAAGCTAAGGACTTAATCACACAATAAAATAAGTCAAAGTTGACTTGTTGGCAATAATAACAACTCGCCTCATGTAAGAGTGCCTTGGCTAACCAGGGTTAAAAATACAGGAGCAGTCAGGACACATACCTTAAGGCCATAGAAAACCACACAATTGCCAGAAAGAGCGTATTCATTCTATACTGGGCTGTCAAACAATAAAGCACATTGTCCAAAACCTAGAGGGGGAAAAGCACAACGTTGGACAATATCTATAGTGGAACCAACTAAAATGCTGCAAAAGTTTACAAACAACTGGCCCATACAACTGATTTAAGGCAGAGTTACAAGTGGTTTTTGGTATGCTTTAGCAAAAAGAGAAAATAATATTCATCGATTTTATCAATTTCACATCCTTGTATCGTGCAGAAGACAAATGTGTTTAAGATAGACCAGTGTTTCCCAACCTTTGGTCCTCTAGGCCAGTGTTTCCCAACCGCTGTGCCACGGCACACTAGTGTTCTGTTTGGGATCAGCTAGTGTGCCGCCGGAAAGCCTCTCCCCCCCCCCTCTCTTCCCCCCTCCTCCTGGGAGTGGGGCGTGATGACTTGGGCTATAAAGCTTGGAGGCTTTAACCACTTGGAACGCTGCCACCAGCCTAAAAATTGTTTTTAGGATTTATTTTAAAATAATAATTAAGCTAGGCTCCAAACTGAAGGTAAACTAAGAGGATTACTGAGGTAAAATTATTCCCCTTTGACTGGGAATGTGGGAAGGCTGGAACTGGCACACACTGAGGTAATGAGGCACACTGAAAGCTTTCCTGTAAAGTTAACAAATGGAACGTTTATTAATTTAACAGGCAGATCTTAAAGCACAAATGCGTAATGGTTATACAGAATGGTACTAGAGCGTGTTGGTTACTGAAGATTGCTTTCTTAACTCTTAGTTACTAAAACTAGACAGTTCAAAACTTGTCTCTCTAAACTCCCTCACTCTAATATTAAAACTAGATGTGAGTAGTCTTCAACTAACTAACCTAGTTAGTTCCCTGAGCTAACACTCAGTCTTCCAGAAGCAGCCTAGCTACTAACTCTTTCCTAGAGTTTTCCTATAGCTGGCTTCTCCAGAGATGTGAGCTAATCTCTAAGCCCTAGAGATTCCAAAATCCTGTGACTGACTACCTGTCAGCTCCGCACAGAACTTTTCCTGTCAGTTTACAAGACAACTGTCTTTTCTGACTGCTCACTCTCAGCTCTGTCAAGAGACTACTCTCTCTCTCTCTCTCTCTCTCTCTCTCTCAGCTCTGACAACAGACTGCCGAATAAGCTACACTTTTCCCCTCTCAAGTAGCTCGGCTCCTCCCCTTTGCTCTGAGCCACTCCCTGGCAGCTCTCTCTCTCTCACTCCCTGAGAAGGATCAAAGCCACCCCCCCTTTCCTGGCTATCCTGCTTCACCATGGATGCCAAACTGCTATGCTGGTCCCAGCCTAGCATAAAATGGGTGAGTCCTCACACAGGGCCTGCGGAGGAGTTGAGGCTGAGGAGGAAGAGGAAGGCCAGGCCTCGCACAACTCCGGAGGAGGTGAAACAAAGTCTCCTCCTCAGGCCCCACATCAAGGGAGAAGGGCTGGATGGGCCTGAGGGGGACTTGGGCCGAGAAGCAGGAGGAGGGGAAGGGAGGGGGAGAAGAGGAGGAGGCCAGGAGCAAGCGGCGCCGCAGAACATGGCTTCGCTTTCCTCCTCCTCTTCCCTTCCCTTTCTCCACTACGGAGAGAGAGGCAACACAGCACCCATCCTGCCTTCTTTCCAGTCAGTGGACTACGCTCACAATGCACTGGGTTGGCGACGACGACTGGGGGAGGGAGGGGGGAAGGGGGAAAGGAGGGGCGAGGAGGAGCCCGTCCGAACAGCTGGCAAGTGTCAGGGTTTTGCCCATGTGCACTCAAGCCAGGCGCGCCTACCCCTCCTCGTTAGGACTTTTCCTAGGCACGCTGAGAGGATGCCCAGCAGCTCGGCTCCCTTCTCCATCATGCCCGCCATGACAGCGGCTGAGGGAAATGGCAGAACCGCTGCCGCCTCCCTCCTTCCCTCCCTCCGAGGCCTGCCTCCTCCACCTCCTCCAGCGCCTCCTCCGTTCTTGGTGCCGTTGGGGCCTGCCCTGCTCTTGGCAGCGCCCAGCAGCTCGGCTCCCTTCTCCATCATGCCCGGCATGACAGCGGCTGAGGGAGATGGCAGAACCGCTGCCGCCTCCCTCCTTCCCTCCCTCTGAGCTCTGCCTCAGCCGCAACTCCAACTCCCAAATGTCTATTTCCCCCAAATTTCCCCAGTGTTCACATTTGGGCATATTGAGGATTCGTGCCAAGTTTGGTCCTGATCAAACATGGTTTGAGTCCACAGTGCTCTCTGGATGTAGGTGAACTACAACTCCAAAACTCAAGGTCAATTAACTATATGTATTACTGTGTTAGAGTGTCGTTTTGTGTCATTTTGATTGGTGGTGTGCCCACCCGGATTTTTTTTAATGTTAAAAGTGTTCCGCAGCTCAAAAAAGGTTGGTAAGCACTGCTCTAGGCATTTGGGACTTCAACTCCCAGAAATCCTAGCTAGCTTACCAGCTGTTAGGAATTTTGGGAGTTGCAGTCAAAAACACCTAGAGCAGTGATTTTCAACCTTTTTTGAGCCGCGGCACATTTTTTACATTTACAAAATCCTGGAGCACACCACCAACCAAAATGACACAAAATGACACTCTAACACAGTAATACATAGAGTTAATATGTTTTTAAATGTATTTATACACTCACTTAGTGTGAAACCTGGGGCTGTGATCCCAAATTGCCACTGTCACTTGACGCGCAGCTGCAGCACTAACTCTAACTTTGTTTACTTAGCGAATCCAAGATGGTGCAATCATAGCACTCTTGCATCACTTCTTAGGTGGCACGAGAGTGCTATGGTTCCATTTCTTAAAGGGACAGATGCGCCTTATAGTTTATATATGAATGAAGTTTGAAAGTAATTTCGCACGGCACACCTGATGACCTCTCGCGGCACACTAGGGTTCCCCCGCACACTGGTTGAAAATCACAGACCTAGAGGACCAAAGGTTGGGAAACACCGAGATGGGTGGATGAATGGAGGGATGGACAGATAGACTGATCTTATTTCATTGCACTAATTTCAAAGTAGTGAATGACATTCAGCTAAAAATCATAAATATACAAATAGCGTTGCTGTAAGTTTTCTTCAGGTCAGTCTATGTATAAATTATTTTAATTTGGGGGAAACTTCTACCGTGTAGTGGTTTCAGTACTGGGATTCAAGGATCCCATGTTTGCGGGATGTCTCAAGTTTTCACCTAGGCTTCGTTGGAGCTCTCCTGGGTCCGGAACCCTCAGTGGTGCCAATTGTATTTGTATCCCATAGCCACCGTCATGCCATCCCATACCTGTTTGAGTGTAGTCGTGGCTCTGACAAAAAAACGCTGGTACCACGTCCCTGTTGAGCTCTGGATTTCAATGAATTCATCAATCTGCTTTGGGGTTTTGATGTTGGCCACCTGGAAAGGCAAGAAGAAGCCAGTGATTCTTACTCCTGCCATTTTGACACTTCTAAATACATCTTGAAAATGAAATCTAGTCCTCATATATGCACTTGGGGACCCGGGGGTGCCCAGGTTATTTGAGGAAGGCATTGTGTGCCCAGGTTGGTTCCTATTAGATGTTTATGTGGCTTGCAATGGTCTCAGGAACTTAGTGAAGGTACTGTGAGTCCCATTGGCCATGGTCCACCCCCCTCCAAACAGCACCAGGATGTAGAGTGGGTCATGGGGGCTCTGTGTGTCACATTTGGTCTTGATCATTCTTTGGATGAGGGTTGCAGTGGTCTCAGAAAGTGAGTGAAGGTATTTCAAGTCCCATCATCTGTGGTCCATCCTCCTTGAAACAGCACCAGGGTGTAGAGTGGGTCAAGGGGGCTCTGTGTGCTAATTTTGGTCTGTATTGGTCATTGGGTGAGGGTCCCATTGTGAAGTGGGCCATTGGGCCCCTGTGTACCAAGTTTGGTCCTGATCTGTCACTGCTGTGAGCCGCAGTGTCTGACTGCCTGAGGCCTTTCCTTTTCCCTCTGCGTCACCTTAGAATGTTGGAATGTGGATGGCCAATCAGAGTCCTGTATGCAAATACCATTTCAGTGGCAGCCAATCCCCTCTGTCTGGGGCTGTAGAATGTTGGAGTTCTGAGGCTGGCCAATCAGAGTCCTTTGCGCAAATACAAATTAAACTATTGCATTTTAATCTCCTCGTTTCTTGTTTCTGATTGGGAAATGGAGACTAGAGACATTTGGGCATTGTGCCTCAACAAGACTTGTATATGTCTCCTTGAAACAGCACCAGGGTGTAGAGTGGGTCAAGGGGGCTCTGTGTGCTAATTTTGGTCTGTATTGGTCATTGGGTGAGGGTCCCATTGTGAAGTGGGCCATTGGGCCCCTGTGTACCAAGTTTGGTCCTGATCTGTCACTGCTGTGAGCCGCAGTGTCTGACTGCCTTTTTCAAAATATGAGTAAAGAATGGAATGGGAGAAAACCGTCCTTGCATTTTCAATTCCTGGACTAGCAAGAGCTTCTGCTCACCGTAAACACCCTTTCTGGCTCGCCTTTGGCTCTCATATTGGTGTCGTGAATTTGCTTGAGGATCATCCAGGCTTCATCATGCTTTCCGATCTAGAGAGACCAAAGTGAGTCATGTTTGAAATGCTTCCCCGTAAAGTCTACTATACTCAATAAAGCCCTTCCCATCACATGCGCCAAATCAGAAGCACTTGCGCTTCCGTTTCCCGGCCGCATTCCTTACCTCTAGCAAAAACCGTGGACTTTCTGGCATGAACTTGAGGGCTATGAGAGATGCTATGCAGGGGAGGGAGCAGACCACCACAAAGACCCTCCAGCTGTGGAAGTGGTAGTTGGTCCCCATACTGAATCCCCATCCTAGAAGGGGGGGAAAAAGAAAAACAGCTCAGTGCCAGACACACACTTGATACTTGCAAGACTTCTGGGCATAAGCCATTCTCATCCATTTATTTATTTATTCAGTTTTGTATACTGTCCTTCCCTGTGGGCTCAGGACGGCTTACAGAGAATATAAAAACACACTTGTTCGCCTAACCTTCTGCAATGCTAGAAATTGGGAGATACAGGAAAAATACCTTATTTACTCAAATGTAATGCTCACGTTTTTTGGCTAAATGACCTTGCCAAAATCAGGGCGCTCATTAGATCTTTTCCCAAAGCGAAAGGGGGAAGTTGCTTCAGGAGTTGCACTGAAAGGTTCTATTTGAGGAGCGTCGTCTCTAATTTGATGGCCATGGCTCAATCCCATGCAATGCTGGCTCAAGACCTTGTCAAACCACAGCCCCCATGACTCCATAACATTGACCCAAGGCAGTTAAAGTAGATTCATTCTGCAGCATAGCTGCGCCCCAAGGTCTTCTTTTCCGCTGCTGGAAGCTTTAGTGCAGTGTTTCTCAACCTGGGGGTCGGGACCCCTGGGGGGGGTCCCGAGGGGGTGTCAGAGGGGTCGCCAAAGACCATGAGAAAACACAGTATTTTCTGTTAGTCATGGGGGGTTCTGTGTGGGAAGTTTGGCCAGTCTATCATTGGTGGGGTTCAAGAGGCTCTTTTGAGTGTAGGAGAACTATAAATCTCAGCAACTACAACTTCCAAATGTCAAGGTCTATCCCCCCCCCCCCCCAAAAAAACCCAAAAACAAACAACAAACTCCACTAGTATTCACATTTGGGCATATTGAGTAGTCATGCCAAGTTTGGTCTTCTAGATCTAACATTGACTCCACAGTGCTCTTTGGATGTAGGTGAACTACAGCTCCAAAACTCAAGGTCAGTGCTCACCAAACCCTTCCAGTATTTTCTGTTGGTCATAGGAGTTCTATGTGCCAAGTTTGGTTCAATTCCACCATTGGTGGAGTTCAGAATGCTCTTTAATTGTAGGTGAACTATAAATCCCAGCAACTGCGACTCCCAAATGACAAAATCAACCCCCACCCACATTCAAATTTGGGCATATCGGGTATTTGTGCCAAATTTAGTCTAGTGAATGAAAATACATCCAGCATATCGTATATTTACGTTACAGTTCATAACTGTAGTAAAATTACAGTTATGAAGTAGCAACAAAAACAATTTTATTGTTGGGGGTTACCACAGCATGAAGAACTGGATTAAGGAAGGTTGAGAACCACTGCTTTAGTGTTTTTAAAGAAGGCACTCTACGCAGGCAGTGACTCTAATGCAGCTGTACATTACATTTGGCAACAATTCTTTTTGTTCCAGAATTTTGAAAATGGAGGTGTGCATTAGATTCGATAGTGCATGACTCAAGTCAATACAGTAGACATAAATCCTACTGTTGTTACACAAGAGGGTGAAATATCACATGGTCAACCTCCAGTCTCCAGTTTAGGTCCAAAGATCTCATTGAGAGGGGCTTTCCTAGCATGGCAACACTATCCAGCAACTACTCTGTGAATGGCACAAAACTCAAAAGAGAACATGGAAGACTAGACAGGGGTAACAAATGATAGCAGATGATTTTGGTTAACCAAAGGTTCTACTGCTTTAAGCATGTGGGGCCTGGCTGAAAAATAAAGTGGGCAATTCCAGGGCTGAGTGCCACATTTATGAGTGCATCAACACTGCAGAATGAATTCGGTTTGACACCAGTTGAACTGTCATGGCTCAATATACGATGGAGTCATTTGAAGTTGTAACTGCAGCTCCCAGGACCCCATAGAATTGAGCCATGGCAGTTCAAGTTGTGCCAAATTCAGGCCCGGATTACCCATAAGGCCACCCTAGGCCATGGCCCAGGGCAGCAGCCATGGGGGGGCGGGGCAGCAAGTCCAGACCTTCCCAAAAAAGTTTTTTGAAAATTCAAAAAAAATTCAAAAAAAATAGTGCGCATGCGCACGGCAATGAAAGCGCCATCCACGGCTGCCCCGCCATGCCCCCCCTTTGCTCTGCTCCCCTCGGCTCCAAAGGCTCTGCCCCCATCCCCGGTTCCGCCCCCACCTCCTCGCCGGCACAAGGAGGAGGAAGTAAAGCCCCACCCCCAGAGCCGATGCCACGGGGAGCGTCATGGCCGAAATCGCTCTTTTCAGGCCGCATGGCTGCCCGCAGCACCTCCCTTCCTCCTAAAGCCATCATGCCGGCCTGAAAAGGGCGTTTTCGGCTGCTTCTGGGGCTGGCAGGTGGCTTTAGGAGGGAGGGAGGAGCCATAGGGAGCTGGCGAGGAGGCAGGGTGGAGCCGGGGGAGAGGCGGAGATGGGGGCCTAGGGTGCCAAAAGGCCATGGTCCAGACCTGGCCAAATTGCATTCATTCCACAGTGTAGACGCACCAAGGATCCAAAGGCCTTGTAAACCAGGCTTATAAGTGGTTACCGTAATGTGGAATGATGCTCCAGGCCATGATGGACGCATATAATCCCCCGACCATCCAAAACATGCAGAGCCAGCTCAGGTGCTCCCCTCTCTTCTCGCGGGACAGAAATTCGGAGAAATAGGCAAAGACAATGGGGAGGGAGCCTCCGATGCTAAGGAGTCAAGGGAACAGTCGAGAAAGAACATTTTCAAAATATGCAACAACACAGCATTATCCGATGCATTTACGACGGAATGACCTGGCCACGGTAATCCAAGCCACGGTCATCTCAAGACTTGACTACTGTAATGCTCTTTACGTTGGCTGAGCCCATCTTGCAAAGAGCCCACAACTTACCCGAAACCAGAGATAAGCCGGCAGAAGAGAAAAAACCCATATCCTTGTACAAAGGAGGAGAGGAAGCCAAAGGTAGCGTTGATGGAAAGCAAGGTGGCGAGGCATTGCTTCCGGCCGAGTTTGTCTGCCAATCCGCCCCATAAAACAGCCCCCACCATCATGCCCAGGTAGACGATCAATCCTGGAGGAGAGAAGGGAAATAAAGACATTCTTCATTTTGAGTTAAAGGCAGAAGCTACAGCCAGGAGTGAATTCCGGCCAATCCAAATGAAGACCGTCCATTTGCCCCTTATTCGATCATGCAAAGTTGGACAATGACCATTGCTTGATGCCACCTGAATTATGACTGATGTGCCCATGAGAGTGGCATGGCATAAGATGCAGCTGCACTGTAGAATTTTTATTTTATTTATTTATTTATTTATTATTCGGGCTTCTATGCCACCGACTCCCTGAGGCTCGCGGCGGCTTACAGGAGCCGAAGGGCACAGTAAAATACAGGCAATAAGCAGTTAAAAACAATTAAAAACAACAGCAGTACAGTAATTAATAACACAGTTAACACAATGAACAGCACATCATCCTCAGAAGAACGAATAGATGGCGGGGCATGGGCAGGACTTACTCACCAAAGGCCTGCTTAAACAGGTATGTTTTACAGGCCCGTCTAAACGGGAGCAAGTCCTTCATAGCCCGAGTTCCGGCCGGGAGGGCGTTCCACAGCGTAGGTGCTATGACAGAGAACGCCCTCCGGCGGGTAGCAGTCAGCCTTGCGAGTTTAGCTGAAGGTATCTCCAGGAGATTGGAGTCCTCAGATCGAAGTGATCTCGGAGGGCAATATGGGGTGAGACTGTCCCTCAAATATGCTGGCCCCAGGCCGTGTAAGGCCTTAAAGGTGAGGACCAACACTTTGAAGGTGATCCGGTGCTCAATTGGCAGCCAGTGCAGATCCTGCAAAACAGGTGTTATGTGGGCGCCAGCTGGCGTGCCAGACAGGAGCCGGGCGGCAGTGTTCTGCACTAGCCTGAGCTTCCGGGTCACCGACAGAGGAAGGCCAACGTAGAGCGCGTTGCAGTAATCCAGCCTTGAGATGACTGTGGCTTGGATCACCGTGGCCAGATCGTTCCGGGAGAGATAGGGGGCCAGCCTCCTTGCCTGTCGCAGATGAAAAAAAGCGATCTTGCTGACCGCAGAGACCTGGGCCTCCATGGTCAGCTGGGAGTCCAAATGGACCCCCAGGCTCTTTACGGAAGGTGATGGGCATAACACCGCACCGTCCAGGCTCGGAAGCTGGACATTAACATCACCCGGGCGACCCAGCCACAAGATCTCCGTCTTCGCCGGATTCACCCTCAACCTACTGGCTCGCAGCCATCCAGTAACGGCTTCGAGGCAGTGTTGGAAATTATCGGGGACAGAACCCGGCCTGCCCTCCATCCTCAGAATGAGCTGGGTGTCGTCAGCGTACTGGTGACACTCCAGCCCATAACTCCGCACCAGCTGTGCAAGCGGCTGCATGTAGATGTTAAATAACAGAGGGGAGAGCGACCCGCCTTGGTCGAATGTGGCTTGGCACTACTTGAATGGCCACAACTCAATGCCATCTTTGGACTTGCACTTTAGAGGGGAACCAACACTCTTTCTGCAAAGAAGGACAACATCCTTGCACATCTCCCATGATTCCTTAGCATTGAGGCATAGGAGTCAAAGTGGTGTCAAAACGCATTCATTCTACAGTGTAGGTGCACCCGTAGAAAAAGGTATCCTCAGAAGATCTCAAACCATAGGTAGGCTCAAACGAAAGCAGTTGGTCCTCCAATCTTACCCATGATGAGCATGCTACCAAGGAGGCGAAAAATTCCTACTATGCATCCTTGATAGCGTCTGCTGACTCAAGCCCGGCACAATTGTTTAAGATAATTCAGCAGTTGACGATGGTCCCTACCATCCCAAACAATGAGGATCAGGCCCTTACCGCCGAGGCTTTTCAGAGTCATTTCGTAGACAAGATTTCGACGCTCCGCCAGAACCTACCCACCACAGTTGATACACTATGTGAGCTTGAGACTCCGTGGCCCTCCACCGGGCCCACCTTCGACCGGTTCCAACCACTGGACGCAGAGGTTGTTGATAGGATTGTCGCGGCTACCAGACCTACCACCTGCTCCCTCGACCAGTGCCCTTCCATGCTGATTCGACCTTGCTTGGAAGGGTTACGTGGCCCTCTGTTGAATATAGTCAACTGCTCCCTTGAGCAAGGAGCTTTTCCAGAGGGATTGAAAGAGGCAGTGGTAACTCCATTGCTGAAAAAGCCGGGATTAGATCCCACGGTCCCTTCCAATTACCGCCCAGTGTCCAATTTACCGTTCCTGGGCAAGGTGATTGAGAGGGCAGCAGTGAACCAGCTGCAGGCATTCCTAGATGACGCATCCTGGCTTGACCCCTTCCACTCCGGCTTACGTTCTGGGCATGGGGCAGAGACCGTCCTGGTCTCCATCACAGACCTACTCCGTTGCCACTTGAACCGAGGCGGATCGGCACTGCTCGTGCTATTGGATCTCACGGCAGCGTTTGATACTGTCGATTACCAGCTTTTGACACACTGCCTGGTGGTGGCAGGAGTTAGGGGGACAGCCCTCAACTGGATGTCCTTCTTCCTCCAAAACCGCCTGCAGCGAGTGAAGCGGGGGGAGGTGGTCTCAGAGGGTTCCCCCTTACAATGTGGGGTCCCTCAGGGGGCCATCCTCTCCCCGCTGTTATTCAACATCTACATGCGACCACTCGCCCAATTGGTACGGAGTTCTGGGCTGGAATGTCATCAGTACGCTGATGACACCCAGCTCGTTCCGAGGATGGATGGTGGGGCGGAATCTGTACCCGATAATTTCCAACTTTGCCTTGAGGCCGTTACTGGATGGCTGCGAGCCAGTAAGTTGAAGGTGAATCTGGCAAAGACGGAGATCTTGTGGCTGGGCCACGCAGGGGGGGATGGGAGATCCAGCTGCCAATGTTTGACGGCATGGCATTATGCCCGCAGTCCTCAGTTAAGAGCCTCGGGGTCCGGCTGGACCCTCAGCTATCTATGGAGGCACAAATTTCTTGTGCCTGCAAGACGGCCTTTTTCCATCTACGGCAGGCAAGACGCCTGGCTCCCTACCTATCCCGGCGTGACCTAGCCATGGTGATCCAAGCCACGGTCATCTCGAGGCTCGATTACTGTAATGCGCTCTACATTGGCCTTCCTTTGTCGACGATCTGGAAGCTTAAACTGGTGCAGAATGCTGCAGCCCACCTTCTGCTGGGAGCTGCTAGAGCAGCCCATATAACACCTCTGTTGCGCGAGCTGCACTGGTTACCCATTGAATTCCGGATTTCCTTCAAAGTGTTAGTCTTGACTTTCAAGGCCTTACATGGTTTGGGGCCAGTGTACTTGAGGGAGCGGCTTACCCCATATACACCCAGAAGATCACTGCATTCAGAGGGTCATAATCTCCTGGAAGTCCCAGGGGTGAAGTTTTACAGGTTGACCAGCACCCGACAGAGAGCATTTTCGGTAGCTGCACCGACCTTGTGGAACTCTCTGCCGGCCGAGACGCAGGCCCTGCACAACCTGATGGCTTTTCGCAGGGCCTTCAAGACCTGGCTGTTCCGGCAGGCGTTTGGTGAATGACTGCTATTTTTACAGCTTCCGGATCAGGGTCAAGGGTAGGCCAATGTACAGAGCATTACAGTAGTCAAGTCTTGAGATTACCGTAGCTTGGATTACCATGGCTAGGTCGTTCCGTGAGAGATAGGGAGCCAGACGCTTCGCCTGTCGCAGGTGGAAAAATGCGAATCTGCTGACATTGGAGATTTGAGCCTCCATTGACAGCAGGGGGTCCAAATGGACACCTAGGCTTTTTACTGATGATGACGGGCAAAGAACCTCACCATCCAGGGTTGGCAGTTGGATTTCCCTATCTCCCGGATGACCCAGCCAAAGGATTCACCTTTTTAGTCATCAACGCGCTTGTAAAAAGCGTGGGATGAGTCCTTCCTAAGAATCTTCATTCGCAAAGTAATGCCAGAAAAAAAGTATATAATGGGACCCAAGCATCCTCAGACGTTATTATGCACAAGGGATACTGAAAGCAAACCCCAGCACAGTGGATACCATTGTACACAATAGGACTTAAGCATCCACAGATCTCAGTATCCACAGAGGGTCCTGAAACCAAGCCCCAGCAGATACCAAGAGTCCATTGTGTGTGCAAGAAATATGGTTGGGATCGTATAGTGCGTTGTGGATTGTAGGGACTGGGAAACAAATGTATTTGAGTCCTCAGGTGAGCATGATTTTGCATCGAACGGGAGCCTCTCAATTCCCATTAGTTGGAAATGAGGTGGCATTTTCACTAGAGCGCTTCGTGAGCCAATTCGTTGGTTGTGCCTAAGTAAACTATCTGTCATTTAACGCGGAGAGAGATTCCCGAAGGGCCGTGATATTCCAGGGGCCTAAGCAGCTTAAGTGCATACGTGTGTGCCGTACGTGCCTCTGAGTGACAGGCAGGAGCTTGACGTCTTAGTCCTGCAAAATCACCCAAAGGCAACTGGTGCTCGAGAGAAGAACAGGGGAGAAGTCCTGTTTTTGGATGCTGTGAATTCTCTTTCTGTCTCTGAAGAGGATAGGGCTTGCAAATTTGGATTTTGGCTCATTTAGGGAAAACCTAGAAGAAGACAAATGATCCAAGAAGATGTGAGATGTGTGTATTTGTGCCTTCAAGTATCCTGTTAACATATGTTGACTCAGTGAATTTTTCATGAGGTTTTCTTGGGCAAGGAATACGCAAAGGTAGCTTGGTCAATCTCCTCCTCTGAAATATTTATTTTATTTATTTATTTCCGGCATTTTACCCCGCTCTTCTCAACCCCCGAGGGGGGACTCAGAGCGGCTTCCAAAAAGGCACAATTCAATGCCAACACAGTAAAACACAGTATAAAACTCCCAAAACATTACACATTAAAATACATTAAAATACATTAAAATACAATTACATCAACATATCATACACATTCATTTAAGTTTTTTTTTAAAAAAAAATAAAAAACAACAACAAACAACAACAAAGCCGTCACACCAGGTCTGTTTAAAATTAAAAATGGCAGATGTGTTGTCCTTTCTACCTGGTGGACTGCTAGGTGGTCTGGCAACCCAAAAAACATTCCAAATTAAAGTTGAAAATCAAACAGTTTATTTAGTAACAAAGTCTTTGCAGGACTTGGCACAGCTTTATGGTTGCAAAAAAAAAGACTGGAAATGCCTTGGGTTGTTGCTCAAAAGATTCCTACTGCTTCTTTTTGGATGGCAGGAAACCCGATATTTCCCACCCTGGTCCTAGGTGTTTGGTTGAAAGAACCACTCCTTCCCCCCTCTAAACCTAAGACCAGTCCAAAGATGACCTAAAGCTGGGCTGGTAACCAGATGTCTATCCTATACAACATGCAAAGCCAGTCTCTGCAAGGTACCATAACCCCATCTGGTTCCAGCAGTCCCCCAGCTAATGGTCAAGCAAATAGCAATCAGCAGGTCAGCATGCAGGTTAGCATGCAGGTTAGCACCCAGGTAAGCACCCAGTACTTACGGTGACCCTTTCGGAGCCAATCCTGGCTGGCCAAAAACACATCTGAATTCCTTCCCTCTCTGAAAGGAACTGAAACACTTTCTAAAATGGAGGCCAATCCCCAGGAAGAAAAAGGGGCGGACACCAACTAAAAAGATACATTTGCAGAGCTTTAGGCGGCAAATTCTGCACCAGGCTGCAACCTTGCTAATAATTAACAGGCAAGGTATCAGAGTGCCTGGAACAGTCCCATGAAAAATGCAAAAGGAAAAATGCTGCCTTTTAAAACAAAACTATGGGGCTATGCATATGAAACGTCTGGAGGACGGAACAACAACAAACAAACAAAACCACAGTGTTCCGTTATTAAAATGCATTGAGCCCTATTCATCAACTTTCCATTAAAATCCAGTCTAAAATGCTGCCTTGTGCTAGTGTGCAAACGCCTGGTCCCATAGCCAGGCTTTTACTTTTTTTCCTGAATGTCAGGAGGGATGGAATTGATCGTATGTCACTAGGAAGCGCATTCCACAGATGGGGAGCCACCACCGAGAAGGCCGTCTCCCTCGTCCCCACCAGCCGCATTTGAGAAGTCGGCGGGAGCGAGAGCAGGGCCTCCCCAGATGATCTTAAGTTACAAGGTGGTACGTAGCGGCAGATGCGTTCGGACAAGTAAGCTGGGCCAGAACCATATAGAGCTTTAAAGGTCAAGACCAGCACTTTGAATTGAGCTCGGAAGTGGACAGGCAGCCAGTGGAGCTGACACAACTGGGGGGTGGTATGCTCCCTGTATGTAGCTCCAGTTAGTAATCTGGCTGCCGCCCGTTGGACTAGTTGTAATTTCCGAACTGTCTTCAAAGGCAGCCCCATGTAGAGTGCGTTGCAGTAATCTATTCGGGATGTGACCAGAGCGTGGACCACCATAGCCAGATCAGACTTCCCAAGGTACGGGCGCAGCTGGCGCACGAGTCTTAACTGTGCAAAAGCTCCCCTGGCCACCGCCGAGACCTGGGCTTCCAGGCTCAGTGATGAGTCCAGGATCACTCACAAGCTGCGAACCTGCGTCTTCAGGGGGAGTGTAACCTGAAATAGAACTTCCACCACCTAAGATTCCTTGGCAAGGCCTTTGGGCTTGCAGAAAGTTCTTTTTTGGCCTGACACTCCCAGAATCCCCCATTCATGAAGTTCTTGGAGCGATACCCCCAAAAGGCACCTTTCCCCATGATCTTGAAGTTATACCTTACACCAGTGTTTCCCAACCAGTGTGCCGGGGCACACTGGTGTGCCATGAGCGATCATCAGGTGTGCCGTGGGAAATGGGAACCTCCAATACCCTTTCTTCCCCCTCCTGCCGAACACTTTTTCTTCTCCACCCGGGCTCCCTTCTTCCCAGCCTCGCTCTGCTCGCTTTGCCTTGCTCACGCTGCCGCCTCGCTTTGCTCAGGTGGGGAGGGGCGAGGGAGGAAGACGTGACCCATGCGGGCACTACTGCGCAGACTTGACCCATGTCTTCCTCCCTCCCCCTCCCCTCCTGAACACACTCTGGCTGCCCCCTCAAATCAAAATGGCAGCAGAAGCGGCAGTGTGAACAAAGCAAGGGAAAGCGAGCAGAGCGAGGCTGGGAAGAAGGGAGCCCGAGTGGAGAAGAAAAAGTGTTCGGCAGGAGGGGGAAGAAAGGGCGCGAAGGGGAAGGGGGAGGAAGAGGTCTCTGTCGAAAGCTGGCATGGGCAAACTTGGACTTTCCAGGTGTTTTGGACTCCAACTCCCACCATTCCTAGCAGCCTCAGGCCCTTTTCCTTTTCCCCCCTCAGCCACTTAAGCAGGAAAGGGCCTCAGGCTGTTAGGAATGGTGGGAGTTGAAGTCCAAAGCACCCAGAGGGCCAAAGTTTTCCCATGCCTGTTTTAGGGACCTTAAAGTGGTGAGCCTCCTTCCAACATTGTGATTCTGGATAGAAAACAAACAACAACATAACATAACATTGTTTGAGTCCACAGTGCTCTCTGGGTGTAGGTGAACTACAACTTCCAAACTCAAGGTCAATTCCCAAGCAAACCCTTTCAGTACTTTCTGTTGGTAATGAGAGTTCAAAATGCCAAGTTTGGTTCAATTCCATTGTTGCAAGAGTTCAGGATGCTCTTTGATTGTGTGTTAACTATAAACCCCAGAAACTGTAACTCCCAAATGTCAAGGTCTATTTTCCTCAAACTCCATCTGTGTTCACATTTGGGCATATTGAGTATATGCCACCATTTTCGGAAAGGAATCGGCAAACACACGGCTCTCACCCAGTTTTGACGCGGAGGGAAGGACATCCGCGTCCAAACTGGGTGTTCAACCCAGTTTGGACGCGGATGTCTTTCTCTCCACATTAGACCTAATGCGGAGGGAAAGACATCCACGTCCAAACCAGTGCTGTTTCTTTCTTACTACACATGCCCGTTTGCCATTAACGAAACCATTCCAAAATTTCTGCATTTTTTCGGAAAATTTCAGAAGTCATTTAGATTCGAACCACCAGTGCCCGCTACATCCGCAACAAAAAGGCCTACAAAATAGGTTACAAAAAGTCCTACCATCTCCAAGCATGAGCAGAAATGTCTCCAAAATTTGAACGCAGCCTCCTGGGGCAACCAAAGAATGTTATATATATATATATATATATATATATATATATATATATATATGGCATTACTTCTTGAATGAAGATTCTTAGGAAGAACTCATCCCATGCCCTCTACAAGCGCATTGATGATTAAGGAGGTTGGATGTGTCCTTCGAGCCTGTGCAATGGAATTTTCTGGTGGAGCGCAGCGTCCACAGAACTGGCCTCACCCTTTAAACCAAAGGTTCGTCTGCCGGGGCCTAGCAAGCTTAGGACGGTGGCAGCAAGGTCAAGTCGTAGGTTTGGTTCGAGTTTCCTTCTCTAGAGGGTTGACCTTACAGGGTTAGACGAGCACCATCTGCCTGGGTTTGAAATCAGAGTTTTCCTTCTCCTAGGATGGTTGCCAAAAGGCTAGAGAGCCCATCCTGCATTGGGGTATATAATAATAATAATAATAATAATAATAATAATAATCTATATATATAAAAAGAGAGAGTCCGTTTTTGACGCTTATGCACGGACACACCATAACACCCAGACCCTCAAAACCCACCACACACATTTCAACAGACCAGCACCTACAAACATGGCACAAAAAAACCCCCAAAGCATAACTCCTAAGACCCTAAAACCGCCCCCAAAAAACCCATACAAACCTATGGAGGGATCCGGAACACCAAAAAACTACAACCAAAATGGCGCAAAACCCACTTCCTGTCTCACAAATAACACTCCCCCAGAAGTTGTCCCTCAAAAAAAAAACCCGGCAGGAAACACATACCTAAAACACTAACAGACAGCTCGTTACCTTCTCCCTCTCCTCCGCTGCCTCTCTTCCGCTCCCAGCAGAGGAGGGGAAGAGAGAGGGACCGTGCGGGCCACTTTCACAGGAGGAGCTGAGGGACGTGCGGCCAACCACAACAACGTTCTCCAACGCAGCCCTCCTCCCTCCAAAGGTCACTCTTCGGCCCACCCTGTGGCTGGGAAGTGACGAAGGGGGAGTGATGGCGCCGCCGCCATCGCTCCCCCTTCGCCACTACCCTGCCACAGGGTGGGACGAAGAGCGACCTTCGCAGGGAAGAGGGCTGCGGTGGAAAACGATGCTCTGGTCGGGACCACGTCCTCCACCTCCTCCTGCGAAAGGGGCCTGCACGGTCTCTCTCCCTTCCCCTCCTCTTCTGGGAATGGCAGAGAGGCACCGGAGGAGAGCGAGAAGGCGGCCATCAGGAACCAGAACAGACGGACAATGAAGACACAGGCAAGCTGACAAAAAAACAAAACAAAAAAAAACCCCCACTACTGCACAAAAACCACAAACCCACATAAATAAACACATACATAGACACCAATAGCATATATACACACACATACAAATATATACACACACAAAACCACAAACACATATATACACAAACCCATAAATTCACCCACACACACACAAACACCCCCAAATATACACAGACACAAATAAAAACACACACACAACAATTAAACACACATACAGCCATACATACACACAACCAAACACATATATACACACACACAACACACACTCACATCATAACATACCCTTACATACTTTCCAACATCTCCTACATAGGGCACAGCAACGCGTGCCGGGTTAAGCTAGTAATATATAAAAATGTAACATTTGTGGTTAAAAGCATATAGGCAACAAAACCACGCTAGGCAGACACACAAAACTAGCCCACAAACACTCACACCCCTACTGGCTAAGTTGCCAGCAAAAAAAACCTTTAAAAAAACAACGGCCAAAAACCCATAAAAACCTCTGGGACTACAAATCCCAGAAATCCCTGCGGCCACCACAGCTTCCAAACTCCCCCCTCCCAAACTAAAAAAAAACCCTAACGGCTCCAATAAGTGGCGCGCTAATGCAAGCCCCAAGACAGGGCTAGCCTTGCGCCAAACGTCCTCCCAAGGCGTGGGTCAAAGCTTCTCCCAAACTCACCCTCCCTCGCGCACATACCTCCGCGCGACAACTTCTCCAAAAGTCTCCTTCTCGTGCGCGCGAACGCCCTGCCCAATCACATGGGCAGCGCGTGCCAAAGCTTCTCCAAAACTCGCCCTCGCTCACACGCATGGAGGGAGCACGTTGGGAGGTGTGTGCGCGAGGGAGGGAGACTTTGGAAGAAGCTTTCACGCGGAAGTGTGCCCGCCACCGCACACCGGCGTCTGGCTCCAGGAAAGGAAGGTCTGCGCCCAGAAAGGGGCCAGGAAGGGGAAGGAAGGGGGCGGGAGGAAGGAAGTGAGGGGGAGGAAAGTGTTGTAAATAGGAAGGAAGAATGAAGGAAAGGGAAGGGAAGAGAAGAGAAGGGAATGAGCTGTAAGAGGGAAGGAAAGAAGGGGAGGAAGGAAATAGAGAAGGGAGGAAGGAAAAGGAAGAGAAGGAGCTGTATGAAAGAAGGAAAAGGAAGGAGAGAAGGAAAGGGTCAAGGGGAAGAAAGGAAGGAAGGAAGAGGAAGGAAGGAATGAACTGGAGGAAGGAGGGAAAGGAAAGACAGAAGGAAGGAGGAAACACACACATACCCACTAGGCATGAGAAAAAAGTTATGAAAATCAAAAGAAATCGTAAGTGATTCGTATGTAATGGGACTTTCTAGTTTATACGCATCACGGCAGCTAACCAGGAAGTAGACTTTCTTTTACGGTCCTTGAGCCCAACAATTTGCGTTATGATCGTAATAAATTCTTAATTATTACTCACTCCTCCCTGTCTTCTCCCCCTCATTTCCTTCCCTTTCATTCAGCTACTTCTTTTTCCCGCATTTCTACGGGGAACTGGAAGTGACGCTGCTGCTAGGCAATGCATTCTGGAAAGTGTAGTCCTCCATGCTTCTCCCCCCCTCCCTTCTCTTCCCCGTTGCTCTGCCTTGCCCCATCGCAGGGGCCAACTTCTCACACACACACACGCGCGCTTCTCCTCTCTCCCTGCGCTCTCTCAGATGCTTCTCTGCCCCCTCCTCTTTCCTGCTGGCTTCTCCCCCCCTTCTCTTCCCCGTTGCTCTGCCTTGCCCCATCGCAGGGGCCAACTTCAGCCCTCCAGGTAGGTGTTTTGGACTTCAACTCCCACCATTCCTCACAGCCTCAGGCCTCTTCCTTTTCCTCTCAGCCTGGGCAAACTTGGGCCCTCGCTCCCTCAGGATCGGGGTGAGAGAGAGGCAGCGAGGAGCGAGGGGGGGGCTCCTCCTTTTTTTGCTGCTTCCAAGAATAGAATACCCTCTCCCTCCCTCCTTCCCTCCCTCCTTCCTATTTGGAGAGTCCCATCTAGAATTCAGTGTGATTTATTCAAGTTTTGGCCTACAACTCCCAGAAATCCCAGCCAATTTACCAGCTGTTAGGATTTCTGGGAGTTGTAGGCCAAAACCATCTGGACTGTGCATGCGCTGGCATACGGACTACTAACAAATTTCGTTAGTAATTAAGTTACATTTTAGAAATTTTTGGAAAATTTTTGTAAGTCTTTCTTTTACTAATCATAAAAATCCCCCAAATTGATTTTAGAATCGCCATTTTTGGGTTCGAAACCATGCCTAATACCCACAGCAACGCGTGGCCGGGTCAGCTAGTAGTAATAATAATAAACGTTATTTATACCCCAGCACCATCTCCCCAATGGGGACTTGGGGTGGCTAACATGAGGCCAAGTCCTTCTAAAATACAATATAACACAGTGAAATACAAAATACAAAACAAAATACATCAGAAATAATAATAATAAAAGAAAAATATATTGTACTATTTGGCCAAAAGACCCCAATCAAACATCTCTACCAACTTGTCTCTTGCATTGCGCTCTCAACCACCACAAAGCCTCAGAGGAGAAGAAAATGAGTGACAAAGAAAAACAAACAAACAAAATTTTAGTGGAAAACAACAACAACACATGTTGCAAATAGCAAGACCTGTATGTGGCCAAGAGAGAATAGACAGACTGCCATTCGGATTAAATGAAATACTATCAGTTCAAACTCTGCTACTATAACACACCTGCGGGATATCAATTAACAGCTACTTAAACTGCCTAGCCCAGGATCCCAGTGCTGATTCCAGCCCGGGAGGCGATTTGCAACAGCAATATGCATGTAGAGAAGCGCTAACGCGGTATGTACTGATATTCTATGGATTGCTAACTTTGTAACTATAATATGTATACTGTTGTACTAGCTGTGTAGCACGATGTTCACTCTGTGCCATCCCTCATTCAGCAACCTTCCGTTTTGACCACGAGTCTGAAGTTGATGACAACAATTCCCGGGAGGAGCGGCTAAAAGACCCCAGCGCCCTGAGGAAGCGTGGTATACGCCGAAACGCCTTCTGGCGTCGTTACCTCTTGCCGTAGGCGCCTGCTCACCAAGCAGTGCCAGCTCTCCCGACTCCTAAGGCTCCCCCGACGACTGGTCTCGATCCGTGAGAGATTTGCCTCGGATTGCCCATAGGGTAAAACAGACTGTATGTTTGCGTCTTTATGCCCTATTATTGTATGTAAGGGCTACAATACTGGATTGTGTTCAATTGTATAGACATTGCACGCGCAGTGATATTGTTTCTATATAGAACAGATTGTTATGAAATAATACATTTTGATACGTTTTGCAATAGAGTGTATTGTGATTTTTGCAGCATACTAGTCTGCCCCTGAAAGAATATAGGGGATAGCGTTGTGTATTAGCAGTTTGCTAGAGGAACATTATTGTTTGTGTATTGGATTACTCCGCCAAGAGAGAATAGACAGACTGCTGTCTGGTACATCAAAAGCGTTTGGCTAAATTAAAAGGCAACGCAGCATCCAAAATAATAAAGAAAAATCAGATTTGGCAACAGAAGCCTTGAAAGCAAACAGCAACCAGGCCTTGGAGGAGTCCATCAATAATGCCCTTCCTCCTCCTCCTCCTCCAAGCGTATCAGCAAATCCTTTGTGCTGAATCACAACGCCTTTCGCCTTTGCCAGCGGCTGGACGGCAGCCAAGTGTGGTTCCCTTTCATTTACTCATTATTCAATTTCCGGACTCTCGCCCCCCATTCCCTTCGCTGCCGTCACTGAGGGGATAGATCCAATAGATTGATGGCGTATATTAATATGCATGAACACATACAACACATGACGCGGCGTGCTCTGCCATTGAGACTTGCATTCTAGTTTGCATTCAAAGAGGGCTTTCCTCCAATTACTCTATCATCTATCTATCTAATTATTCCCCCATCTCCATCTATCTATTGTCCATACGTCCCTCTTCCTCCCTCCCTCAATCCATCTCTCTCTTTCTCCACCCCTCTCTCTCCCCCTCACTATATTTATATCCCACCTTTCTGGAAATCAAGAAGGCATACCAAAGGCAGAAGACCACAATAAAAACATACCATAGAGTCATAGAATCCTAGAGTTGGAAGAGACCTCGTGGGCCATCCAGTCCAACCCCATTCTGCCAAGAAGCAGGGAAATCGTATTCAAAGCACACCCGACAGACGGCCATCCAGCCTCTCTTTAAAAGCCTCCAAAGAAGGAGCCTCCACCACACTCCGGGGCAGAGAGTTCCACTGCTGAACAGCTCTCACAGTCAGGTGGAATCTCCTTGCTCCCTCCTCCCTCTGACTTCCTCTCACATATTTATACATGGTTATACTTTGCTGCCACCAGGGTTTTATAGTTGACCAATCTACTCTGGTCAACTATAAAACCCATGAGGCAGAACGGTCAAACGTGGCACTTTCGGCTGCTACCCCTTAGTGCAGTGTTTCCCAACCTTTTTCGAGCCGTGGCACATTTTTTACATTTACAAAATCCTGGGGCACACCACCAACCAAAATGACGCAAAATGACACCCTAACACAGTAATACATATAGTTAATACGTTTTTAAATGTATTTATACACTCAGTGTGAAACCTGGGCCTGTTTCGATGAACACAACATAGATATGACTTCTTCTCACATACTTATACATGGCTATCATGTCTTCTCTCAGCCTTCTCTTCTTCAGGCTAAACATGCCCAGCTCTTCAAGCCGCTCCTCATAGAGCTTGTTCTCCAGACCTTTGTGAAATTTCACCCTGAGTGAAACTTGCTTCCAGTTATCTATGGATGTCATGATAGGAATGAATTCGGATTTAATTCGCTTTTGAAGCGGTTTTGAAGCGATGTAAGCAACCATTTTTGAATTTACCTTTTCGAAGCCACCGCCGCCATTTTCGGAAAGGAATCTGCAAAAATGGCCTATGTCCACCTTCTCTCCCCTTTTTTTCTTTCTCCCAAGTCAATGCGGGAGAAAGAAGCTCCAGAGCTTCCCACGGCAGCCCCAACTTTCTTTCCCCGAGCCCACCGCCTCTTCCCAGTTCTCACCTTGATTTTCCTCCGGAGCAAGTGGCTGGAGCAAGTCGAACACAGCGCACCGATCTCCAGCAGGGTTGGGTTTTTCCTCATTGCGTTGGCAGAAGGCTCGGGGGACTTGGGGAAAGCCATCCTGGGTCCTGTTAGCTCCCCCTTTGACAGGACAATGTTTTGGAGAGTGTAGGGAGCGAGTATCCAAGGGAGGGAGGAGGTCTGGGTGGGTCTGCTTCTAATCCTCCATGGCGTTTGGCCCCAGGTGCCCAAGGCGTTCCTCCGTGGCATCTGGGGCCACGTTTTCCACAGGGAGGGGTGGCAGTGCCTCCTTGCAGCGCCCCCTCCTTGCAGCGCCCCCTTGGCCATCAGAGAAGGCGCTCTTTTCCAAGGTCCAGTTTTCGCCCCAGTTCTCATGCGGAGGGAAGATATCCGTGTCCAGGCTGGATGTCTAACCCAGTTGGATGCGGATTTCTTCCCTCCGCGTGAGAACTGGGGTGAAAGCTGGACCTTGGCAAAGTGTGCCTTCTCTGGTGGCCAAGGGGGCACTGCAAGGAAGGGGTGCTGCAAGGAGGCACTGTCACCCCTCCTGTCACGATGCACGGACTTGACCGGCCCCTTAATCACACACACAGAGACGGACTGAAGGCTAACTACTTTATTGAATATAAAAACAGTTCAAAAGGAATATTGTCCATAAAAATAGCAAAAGCAATCCAAAGGCAGTAAGCAATCAATTGTCCAAAAGCAGCTTGGTAAATAATCCAAAAGGATTGGCAAAGCTCCGCACAACAATGCGGATTCAGGAACAAGGCAAGGTGCAAGATGCAAGGCAAGACTTGGTGGCCACTAGCCAACTTAGCTCCGTGGACCAACTTCGCTACACGTCTACTCAGAAGAGACGTGGCCGAAGTACTGGGGATTCGTTCCCACGGATCCTATACTTAATCTTTCGGCCGAGGTCCCCGACGCTCTAGGCTTCGTCGTCTCTAATCTCTGCTGACAGACCTCGGCCTATCTAGGCTGTGGTACCATCCTTCTGCTAGACTCGATGCTTCGTCTCCTATCAAAGGTTCGGCCTTGTCTCCCAGCACCTGGGTCTCTATCTCCATGAGAGCTCTCCTCCCTAGAATCTTCCCAGCCGCTCTCTTCCATGTTTTCACTCACAGGATCCTGTGAACCTCTCCCACCCGGCCGTTTATAAGTTTCGCTATCACTGCTTTCCATTTGCACCTGGTTATCTGTCTCTTCGTAAGGGTCAAGCCAACCTTCTTCCCATGCCAAGCTTTCTGTGGGTGAAGGAGGCCCAGTGATGGGAAACGCTCCTTCTGGTAACCCTTCTAAATCCTCTTCAGAATCCAGCTCTGCTGCTGCAGGCCCTAATGCCAATGGGACCCCCGGTCCTGGCCCCTGTCCCCCAGGTACAAACGAGAACTGCTGTGCTACACCTCCCCGTGGAAAACGTGGCCCCAGATGCCAAGGAGGAACGCCTTGGGCACCTGGATGGCTTTCCCCAAGTCCCCCGAGCCTTCTGCCAACGCCACAACCCTGCTGGAGATCGGGGCGTTGTGTTTGGCTTCACCAGCCACTTGCTCTGGAGGAAAAACAAGGTGAAAACTGGGAACAGGCGTGGGCTCGGGGAAAGAAAGTTGGGGCTGCCATGTGAAGTTCTAGAGTTCCTTTCTCCCACGTTGACTTGGGAGGAAGAAAGAAGGGGAGAGAAAGTGGAGATAGGTCCCTAAATGTAGACCTTTAACGTGTTCTCATGCGGAGGGAAGGCATCCGCGTCCAAATTGGGTTAAACATGCATGTCTGCCATTAATGAAGCCATTCTGAAATTTCGGAATTTTTCCAATTAAATTTCGATTTTTTTTCCCCCCCGGAAAATTTCAGAAGTCAATCAGATTCGAAGCGCCAGCGCACCCTACATCCGCAACGAGTTTTGAACCCTTTTTTGGGGGGGATCACCCAGGCCTAGGAAATAGATACTAGAGATTTTTGTGCACTGAGCCTCAACATATCTACACATCGCTGTAACTCAATGCTATGGGATGCTGAGAGTTGTAGTTTTATCAGGTCTTTAGTCTTCCAAAGAGGACTGGTGCCTCAGCGAACAACAAATCCCACAAACCCATGGCATTGAGCTGTGGGAAATAAAGAGAAGTTGAACTGCTTTAATTCTACGGTGTAGATGCACCCTTTGTTAACTCAAGTAGTAAAGCGTCTTCATGATGATCAAAGAAGTGGCTAGCCCCTGATGCCTCCTAATGGTTTACCACATTATGCATATATATTCAAATGAATGATTCAGTTGTGTAGTTCAGTGTTTCCCAACCAGTGTGCCGTGGCACAGTAGTGTGCCGTGAGCAATCATCAGGTGTGTCGTGGGAAATTGGTAACTTCTGTTGGTAATGAGAGTTCAATATGCCAAGCTTGGTTCAATTCCATTGTTGCAAGAGTTCAGGATGCTCTTTGATTGTGTGTTAACTATAAATCCCATAAACTGTAACTCCCAAATGTCAAGGTCTATTTTCCCCAAACTCCATCTGTGTTCACATTTGGGCATACTGAGTATTCATGCCAACAGTGTTTGAGTGCACAGTGCTCTCTGGATGTCGGTGAACGACAACTCCAAAACTCAAGGTTAATGCCCACCAAACCCAGTATTTTCTGTTTGTCTATTTTGACATTGCTCCCGTTTTCAACCACATATGTGTGTGAGATGAGCTTCTCTAGCTTAACTGCGATAAAAACAAAACACACAGAGAGACTGACAGCTGTTGAGCAAGACCTTCGTGTGCGTCTTTCTGCCATTCCTGCCAGGATATCTATGTTGTGTTCATCAAAACAGGCCTAGGTTTCACACTGAGTGTATAAATACATTTAGAAACATATTAACTATATGTATTACTGTGTTAGAGTGCCATTTTGTGTCATTTTGGTTGGTGGTGTGACCCAGGATTATGGAAATGTAAAAAGTGTGCCGCAGCTCAAAGAAGGTTAAAAAACACTGGTGTCGTTTATATTACATGCTGCTGCTTCAAAAATGAAGAGACAAGAAAGAAGGAAGAGGACAAAGGATGAGCGCAGCCTGCATTTCCTTAAATTATGATGTTAATATGACTTCGCCCCAAGGCCTAGACTTGAATTTCAGATTAATTGATTCACTGCTCCGCCTCTTATTAGGATTAGGATGCAGGATTCGGGTCATAGGGTCGGGTAGAGATATTACAGTATGAATATATGAAATGAGTAAACAGCCCCAAAGACATAAAAGAAGCCCCAAAGGGCAACCTGCAGACATGGATGAATAGACGACAGATGGCCCCCTTCAAAGGGATTCATTCAACCAGAGGGCTCTCAGTTGCTGATCCCTAGAGTCCAATAATCCATATTATTTGAAGGCCTGTATCTTGGAACTGGCAAAATGCCATGGAAAGCCCTAGGAGATCTATGGGGTCACCATACATTTCCCATGGCTGCTTCCACACTTTTAAATTCCCTCCTTCGAAAACAATGATGGCTACTTCTTTGTTGCTCTTCCGACGAAAGTTAAAATCTCTCGTTTCCAACATGGCTTTGGGAACTGGTTTTCAACACAAGGAGGGCTTATTTGGCATTATTTTCCTTTTAGTCTACATACCTGAAAGGCACCAGATCCCATCTGACCCTGGACACTAATTAGGATTATCCCTGGCAAAACCATTCCTGACTTAGGGGGGAAAAATGGTGAGGTCTGCAAACCTTGACAGGCAATCTGAAGGAACATATACAAATAGCTTAACATATACCCAGCTTATCTTGAAGATGGAGGGCAGCCTTGAATCCGTACCCGATAATTTCCATCGTTGCCTTGAGGCCGTCACTGGATGGCTACGAGTCAGTAGGTTGAAGGTGAATCCGGCAAAGACGGAGATCCTGTGGCTGGGTCCTCCGGGCTGTAGGGATGTTCAGCTTCCAACCCTGGACGGCGTGACATTATGTCCGTCGCCCTCTGTTAAGAGCTTAGGAGTAACCTTGGACCCCCTGTTGTCGATGGAGGCCCACGTCTCCAGCGTCAGCAGGGTAGCATTTTTCCATCTTTGCCAGGCGAGGAAGCTGGCCCCCTATTTGTCCCGGCGCGACTTAGCCACAGTGATCCAAGCCACGGTCATCTCGAGGCTGGACTACTGTAACGCTCTTTACATTGGCCTTTCTCTGTCGGTAATCCGGAGACTCAAGCTGGTGCAGAACGCTGCAGCGCGACTCCTGGCAGGGGTCCCGATTGGCCACCACATCACGCCAATCCTGCGCGAACTGCACTGGCTCCCAATTGAATGCCGGATTGCCTTCAAAGTGTTAGTCCTGACTTTTAAGGCCTTACATGGTCTGGGGCCAGTGTACCTGCGGGACCGCCTTGTCCCATATCATCCCACCAGATCACTGTGCTCCGAAGAGCTAAACCTCCTGGTCATCCCAAATGTGAGGACCTACCATCTGTCCGCAACCCGCCGCCGGGCTTTCTCTGTTGCAGCCCCAACCCTGTGGAACGCACTGCCCGCCGGCATCCGTGCCACCCAGGGCCTCCTCCCGTTCAGGAGAGCAGTTAAGACATTGCTGTTCCAGGAAGCCTTCGGAGTTAGCTAAACTGTAGCTCGCACCGCCTAGCTGTCAGCCCACTGCGACTCCATTTGTTGCTTCAACTGTTCTAATTGTAATTCCATCTTAATGGTATTACTGTGGTTTATGAGTTATCTGACAATTGTATTTTACGAACTGTTGTAAGTCGCCCCGAGCCGTTGGGGGGGGGGGGGGCGACAGACAAATGCGAAATAATAAATAATAAATATATATATATATGTTGCATTAAAATATTTTTTAAAATTATTTTTAATTCTATTGCTGTTTAATGCGATTTAATCTTAATTTCTAAAGGTGCGTAATTTTTTTTATTTAGTCGTCCTAAGTCAGATCGAATTTGTTAAATTTGTACTTGCACCGCAATATCCGACACGTGCCCAAAACTTAAGAATCAAAACTGGATGCGGATGTCCTTCCCTCAGCATTAGACCTGGGACGAGCCATGTGGGGCTCTCGCCCCAGCTTTAACGCAGAGGGAAGGACATCCGCATCCAAACTGGGTTAAGCAACTAGTTTGGACGCAGACGGCCTTCCCTCCGCATGAGAAGTGGGGTGAGAGCCATGTGCGGCTATCGCCCCAGGTCTAATGCGGAGGGAAGGATATCTGCATCCAAACTGGGTTAAACAGCCAGTGAGGAGAAAGCACCTCAGGAGGGGCAGGAATCTAATGTCGATTCCTTCCCGAAAATGGCGGCGGCTGCTTCGAAATGGTAAATTCACTCCCGGGTTGCTTACATCGGTTCAAAACCGCTTCAAAAGTGAATTTAATCCAAATTCATTCCGCTCTTACGAGCATTCCGACGAACCTCCCCAGGCCTACTATTTCCAATTAGACACTAGAAATGAGATTAATCTGCAGGATAACACTAAGGGGTAGCAGCCGAAAGTGCCACGATTGACCGTTCTGCATCATGGGTTTTATAGTGGGTGGCCTCCTTCCTCCAGGACCGGGGGCAGCGGGTGGAGAGGGGAGGGGAGGTCTCCGGGAGGCTCCCATTAAGTTGCGGGGTCCCAGGGGCCATCCTCTCACCCTTATTATTCAACATCTACATGCGCCCCTGGCCCAGCTGGCCCGCGACTTTGGTCTGGAGTGTTATCAGTACGCTGATGACACCCAGCTTCTGCTGAGAATGGACGGCAAGCCGGATACCGTGCCCGATTCTTTCCATCTATGCCTGGAAGCCGTGACTGGATGGCTGCGCCGCCAGCCGGCTGAAGGTGAATCCGTCGAAGACGGAGATCTTGTGGCCTGGTCGACCTGGGCTGGATGAGTGCCGGTTGCCTACCCTGGATGGCGAGCCACTTAGCCCATCACCCTTGGTTAGGAGCTTGGGTGTCAAGTTGGACTCCCTGCTGACCATGGAGGCCCAGGTCTCCGTGGTCAGCAGGACGTCGTTCTTCCACCTACGACAGGCTAGGCGACTGGCCCCCCTACCTGTCCAGGGACGATCTGGCCATGGTGATCCAAGCGACGGTCATCTCGAGGCTGGACTACTGTAATGCCCTCTACGTTGGCCTTCCCTTGGTGACAGTCCGGAAACTCAAGCTGGTGCAGAATGCCGCGGCTCGCTTGCTGGTGGGAGCACTAGCGAGGGAGCATATTACCCGCATCCTCCAGCAACTGCACTGGCTTCCTATCGAGTACCGGATTGCCTTCAAGGTGCTGGTTTTAACCTTTAAGGCCTTGCACGGTCTAGGGCCTGTGTACCTGAGGGACCGCCTTACCCCGTATGTTCCCCCAAGATCACTGCGCTCGGAAGAGCAAAACTTATTGGTTATACCATCGTCCCGCGCCTGCCACCTGTCCAGCACAAGACAGAGAGCTTTCTCTGCGGCGGCTCCAGTACTCTGAATTCACTCCCCCGACCATGTCCGAATGGTCTCCGAGCTCCTCCCTTTTGAAGAGAATGTAAGACGGCTCTCTTCAGGCTAGCGTTTGGGTAAATCTAAACTCAACTGGTTCGTCTCGCTTGGCTAAGAAATCGTAGCCTGTAACATCTAGGTTATGTATTGTGTTTTACTGTTTTTACTGTATGTTTTATTGTATGTTTTTATTGCTTATCTGCTTGTGATCCGCCCCGAGCCTGCTGGGAGGAGCGGAATATAAAACCGATGAAATAAATAAATAAATAAATAAATAAATAAATAGTTGACCAGAGTAGATTGGTCAACTATAAAACCTTGGTGGCAGTAAAGAGACCCAAGGAAACACTAGGCAGACCTACTTGATTCCCTTGGAAAAGCAATCATCACCACCACCATCCTCCCTGGATCACCAAAGCCATTAAGAGAATTCATCCATCCTGCATCGGCTCATGCTCGTTCTCCAAGATTAAGTACAAACACACAACCGGGATCTGCAAATTGCTTTCTGTAGAGAAAATCCATCGTGCCAGCTGTTCATCCAAAGCTTCTTAAAAACAAAAGATTCCCCCGTACGCACACAAACACGAGCACAAAAGGATCGGATCCAACACTCCCATTTGCCTTTGAACAAACACTGATATCATCTATCCTTCTGATATGTTCTTGCAACAATCTATTGCCATGCAAGCTATGCAGTGTATTGTCAAAGGCTCTCATGGCTGGACTCACTGGATAGTTGTAGGTTTTTCAGGCTGCGTGTCTGGCCATGCTCTAGAAGCATTCTCGCCTGATGTTTCACCTGCATCTATGGCATGCATCCTCACACCCTCTGAGGATGCTTGCCACAGATGCAGGCGGAACGTCAGGAGAGAATTCTTCTAGAACATGGCCATACAGCCAGGGGCGGTCTAAGGTAATTTTAAATGGTAGGCGAACATTATTTTGCCGCCCCCCATGTAAAACAAATATACAATTATAATATCACAATACCATTAGTAGTATTATATTGTATCAATGTATATACAATATATTATACCATACTCATACTATATTATATCATAATTATATTATAGTACATTACAATATAATTATATTATAATATATTGACATTATAATATAATGTAACATTCTATTATATTATTATTATAAAATAATAACATTATTTATTTAAATAAAATTATCCTCTACTAAATATTTTCATGACTCCTATAAAACTCAAATAACCCAAAATAAAGTAAAATAAAATATTATATATTACTATTTTGTACAATACCACTATACTGCAATATTGTTTGTCATATTACATGTAATATAAAATATATCATCATTCTATTGTTATATTGTATTTGTATTATATTGTATGACAATATTAAGCAGAACTGTATAATAATCAACAAGAAATGCAATGTAAATGCATCAAAATCAGAATATATTACCTACCACCCGACTCATAATTCATAGGAGTCTCCCATAAGTCCAAAATTAGGATCCCAATGTAAATGTAAATAAAAAAACAGCCAAAATGTTCAAATGGGGTCGAATACAGGCAGCGCAGCTTGGGCAAACTTGGGCCCCCCTCCCTCCCTCTAGGTGTTTTGGACTCCAACTCCCACAACTCCTCATAGCCTCAGGCCCCTCAGGCCTAGACAGAAATAGAGCCGAAGAAAGGAAGGAGGGAGAGAAGAGGTCACAGAGGAGGAGGAGGAAAGCCCTTCATTCATTCCTTCACTTACACTTCCTTCACTGATTCTTTTCTCCTTCCCTGCAAACGCGCGCGCGTGGCGGAGGCAAAGAGAGAAGGAAAGCACTCCCTGCCTGCCCGATAGGGAGTGCTTTGCTTACAGGCTTCTGCGCAAGGGAGCTACTGGGCATGCGCGGAGGTTTTCGCGCATGTGCAGTTACTCCTGCGCTCAACTTCAGCTCCAGAGCAACTGCGCCTGCGTGAAAACCTCCGCGCAAGCCCAGAAGCGGCGTCGGAGCGCATAAGGCCAGGGTCAAAAAGCAGGCAGCTGCAGCACTGTCTGAGGAACATCGGCAGGGCCAGGATGGCGCCCCATGCGGCCAGGATGGCGCCCCCTTCCCAGATGGCGCCCTAGGCGGCCGCCTACTTGGCCTATCTTGTAGGACCGCCCTGCATACAGCCTGAAAAGCCTACAACAACCCAAGCTATGCAGGTTGCATATGCCCAGGAGGTTGTATGAGAAGTATACATGGCTTTTTCCCCACTGCTATTGAAACTAGGATTCAGAAGAATGAGTTCAAATGACAGGAAAGGAGATTTCACCTTAGGAAGAACTTCCTGACTGTAAGAAGAGCTGTTCAACAGTGGAACTCTCTGCCTCGTAGTCTGGTGGAAGCTCCTTCCTTGGAGGCTTTGAAACTAAGGGTGGATGGCCATCTGCCTGGGTGCTTTGATTGTGCTTTTCTGACATGGCAGAAGAGGGCTGGGCTCAGGCCCGGATTATCCATAAGGCCACCCTAGGCCACGGCCTAGGGGTGCAGCCATGGGGGGGGGCACCAGATCTGGACCCCCAATTTTTTAAAAAAAGAATAACAAAAAAGGTTGAGCTTTGGGTGCTTCTGCGCCTGTGCGCAGAGCACCATAGGCCCCTAGGGCCTCTGACATGGCTTCCCTGCGCCTCTTCTTCCTCGCTCGTGCCGGGCGCACCTCCTTCCTTCACTCAAGGTAGGAGGGGCGCCCGGTGCGAGCGAGGAAAGAAGAAAAGGAGCGAGGGAAGCCCGCCCCTAGGACCTCTGACGCGTATTGCCTCCGCTCCGCCCCTTCCTCCTTGCTCGCACCAGGTGCCCCTCCTTCCTTGAGTGAAGGAAGGAGGGGCGCCCAGCGCGAGTAAGGAGGAAGAGGCGGAGCGGAGGGAAGCCCTGCCCCTAGGGCCTCTGACACAGCTTCCCTCCGCTCTGCCTCTTCCTCCTTCCTTAAGTGAAGGAAGGAGGGGCGCCCGGCACAAGCAAGGAAGAAGAGGCGGAGGGAAGCCCCGCCCCTAGGGCTGCTACCGCGCATACTCAGCATCGGCCCGGGGGCGTGGCTTCCAATGTGTGGTCTAGGGCGCCAAAAAGGGTTGATCTGGGCCTGGCTGGGCTAGATGGCCCTTGGGGGTCTCTTCCACCTCTATGATTCTATGAACTGGCAACGCTACTTGTAAACTGCAGTGGAGCTGCTCTTGATAAGATGCATCACTTAAAGCCCTGTTATTTATAATTGTTTGGCTTGCACCAAGCTTGAGCAAAAGGTGAACTAGAAGTCCCAAAACAGAAACAAAAGGAAAAGAAACCAGAATAACCTCAAGAATAACCGTCAAAACCAAAGGAGAGAGATAGTGTCACCCATCAAGTGCCACCTACCTTGGGGGTCATCAAGCATGTTCTTGAGATGTTCCTCCAACGGCTCATGCCTTCAGCCATTGCTCTAAACCAGGGCTGTCCAACTGGCGGCCCGGGGGGCCCATACATGGCCCCCCAGCCTGTTGGACACGGCCCCCGCTATGCCCCCAACCGCCATTTTTAATTTTTTTAAAAAAATTCTAATTTTTTTAAAAAAATGGCAGCCGGGGGGCAAGGGGAGGCGGGGCAGGGAGGAGGAAAAGAGCTAGCTCCTCCTCCCTGCACCGCCCCCTCCGTCCCTCTCTCCGCGCCGCCGCTGCGAGATCGCAGCGACAGGAGGGAGGGAGAGGAGGAGGAGGAGGCGGGGCAGGGAGAAGGAAGGGAGCCAGCTCCCTCCTCCTCCTAGCCTTGCCCCTCTGTCCCTCTCTCCGCCCCGCCGCTGCGATCCAGTTCGCAGCGGCGGGGGGGAGGAAGGGAGGAGGAGGAATCCTCCCTTCCTCCTCCTCCTTCTTCCCGGCGCCGCTGGGGTCCCGATCGCCGCGGCGCCGGGAAGGAGGAGGAATCCTCCCTCCCTCCTTCTCCTTCCCGGAGCCGCGCGACCAGGTCAGAGGGACGCGAGAACTGGGCGAAAATCCTCCCACAAGCCAGGATGGCTCGCAGGGGAGCGAGCCATCCAGGCCTGCGGGCGAGGGGGCGGAGCCGCGGAAGCTTCCTCGCGGCTTCGCCCTCTCCCCCCAAAGTGTCACAACAGCTGTTGTGATGCTTTGGGCAAGGGGGCGGAGCCGCGGAAGGCTCCCGTGGCTCCTCCTCCTCTCCCAAAGTGTCACAACAGCCTCGGAAGTGGGGCGAAATCGCCCGCTTCCAAGGCTATGTGACGCTTTGGGAGAGGGGGCGGAGCCGCGTGGCTGGGGGCGTGGCTGGGGGCGTGGCCACTCGGCCCCCAGGTGATCGGCCCCCAGAAAGTCTGGCCCTTGGGTCGGCAGAAGTTGGACAGCACTGCTCTAAACCAGGGCGATGGGTCATGCACTTTCCCAGATGTGCAGAACCCAGCATTCCTCACCTTAATGCTGCTGGAGGTACACTTTAGTAACATCTGGAGGGCCGTATGATTTCCACCAAAGCCTACATCTAGCAATTGCTCATAGTTAGAATAGACCATCATAATCTATAGGATATCAACTCTTTGTTGATTCGGTAGGTCAGTGTTTCCCAACTGCTGTGACGCAGCACAGTAGTGTGCCGTGACGGACCTCCTGCTGTGCCGTGAGAAAAGCTCTCTGCCCTCCTTCCTTCCCCCCTCCTCCTGCCAAACTCCTGCTGCTTGGGGGGGGAGGAGGAAGGGCTGGGCGGCAGTGAAGAAAAAGAAGAAGGGCTCGGGGCGCCGCCTCCTTTGGCCGTTTCCCCAGCCAGCCTCCAATCCACCATGACTCCCGCCCCTCACTCACTGAAGCTGCACGGAGGAGGAGCCCTGCCCACTGAAGCCCGTCCACCGCTCATGCTCCCCCTCCTGTGCGCGGCTTCAGTGAGCGAGGGGTGAGATTCATGGCGGAGACCGGCACCGGGGACTGAGGCCATGACTCCCGCCCCTTGCTCGCACTGCCTCCTCAAGGCTGGCGAAACTGTGGGAGAGCTGAAGCCGTGAGGAGGGAGAGGGGCATGACGCAGCCTGGAACCGCCCCCTCCCCCCCAGCTTCAGCTCTCCCAACAGCTTCTCCAGCCTTGAGGGAACACTGCCAAGCCAGCATTGTGCTGGCTCTGCCACCGCTGGCTTGGCACTGCCCCCTCAAGGCTGGAGAAGCTGTGGGAGAGCTGAAGCTGAGGGGAGGGGGAGGGGCATGGTGCAGTCTGGCTCCTACCCCTATTCAGTTCTTTCAAAGCTCCCCTGGCAGTCAGCATTTTACCCAAAGCTTCACTGCCAGCCTTGAGAGAGCTGTACACTGCCAAGCCAGCATTGTGCTGGCTCTGCCACCGCTGGCTTGGCACTGCCCCTTCAAGACAGGAGAAGCTGTGGGAGAGCTGAAGCTGGGGGAGGGGCGGGGCATGGAGCGGCCTGGCTCTCCCCCGCCCCCGGCTTCGGCCCTCCCCGCAGCTGCTCCCAGAAGGCCACCATCCCCCAGCCGTTCTTTACTGTGTTAGAGTGTCATTTTGTGTCATTTTGGTTGGTGGTGTGCCCCCAGATTTTTTTTAATGTTAAAAGTGTGTTGCGGCTCAAAAACGGTTGGGAAACACTTTGGTAGGTCTACACCAGTTGGGTCTAACAACTGCATCTAAACCAGGTATGGGCAAACTTTGTCCCTCCAAGTGTTTTGGACTTCAACTCCCACCATTCCTAACAGCCTACCAGTCCAAAACACCTGGAGGGACAAAGTTTGCCCATGCCTGGTTTAGACCACGACATTACTGTTTCAAATTCCTTGGTTCCCACAACAGCCTTTTCTCAAGCTCCCATTTTCATCATCCCCAACCACCGTCCGAGGATGATGGGAGTGGTACAACATAGCTCTGTGAAGATGGCCGAGGAAAGTTGCTTGATGTCGTCCCACCCATCCCCATGCAGACAGGGCTCACCTAGCATGCCTTTGTTGGAAGTGGTCAGGCACATATCCTTCTCGGCACTGGGCAGGACGAAGCCCACCACAAAGACTTCCACCCCATCTGCCATCAGGGCCAAACCAAGGACGATGAAGAGGATCCACTGGAAGCGTCCGTGGCTGCACTCCTCAATGATGTTCTCATACTGGTGAGCCAGCTGTTCCTCATCCTCCATCTTCTCCGCTATGAGTTCGGCATGGTCTCTAAACTCATCCGGCAGGGCCTGGGATTTCCTCTTCTTCTTGGGCTTGAGGTCATCTGGGTGAGGGATACCCTGATATTCTCCTTCGTAGACCTCATCGTCTTCATCGTGGCCTTCGGTGGCATCACTCTGGGCGTCTTCTTCTTGGCCGGGCTCCTCCCCACTCTGGTAATACCCGTTGTTGGGAGCATAGCCTTCGTAGTTGCCATCTTGGTATCGGTAGTCATCAGAAACCTGGTTCATCTTGCCTCTACGCCCATCATCCATGTTGAGGCCTAGAGACACCCTGAGGTTGCTTTAGATTATCACTGTTTGGATGTCTTTTTTTTCTTTCCCCCTTGAGTCCAGTTCCACCTGTTACAATGCTATGAGCATAATGTATGGAAAGTCAATCAAAACCTTGGTAATTGGTGAAATATTCTAGTTTTTAATTAAAGGATGGCATCCTCAGCTGGAAACATTGCACGGCATTTCCTGATCTCTGTAAGGCTTGGTCGTTTCCACCTTCAACTGGCAAGGGGCGTCGCAGGCCAAAACATGAGGGGCCTCCGACCTTGCAGAGCCGAGAGTCAATGGCACCGAGCTGGTTGTTCGCTTTCCTGATTCATCCCGCTGCCAAAAGTCAGGCTCTGGGAAAAGAAAGAGAAACAATTATGAAATGAAGACTCAAAACAAAGAAAGAAAAGTCACCTCAGACACTGCTTCTTGGCACATTATCTGTACCACAAAGGCTCACAGGGTGAACATAACATTAAGGTGTATGCTGAAAAAAATGGATTCCATTCATAATCTGAGTTTATTCAAGAACTACATGGCATGTAGGGGTGGATATCTCCAATTTAAATACTTTGAAACCCGTTAATATTTCGTATTTGAAATTATTTTGACCTTATATCGACCCTCGGCGTCCAACCCGGAAGTGAAGTTACAAAACTGAACCCGGGATCGCCATTTTTTGTAAAGGTCACGTTATTAGGTCGTTTTTTCCCCTCCTCGGTTCTCAACTCGCGAGAGGAGACTGGGGGCAGCAGAACCCCCCTTTCTCCTCTCGCCAGCTGAGAGCTGAGGCGGGCGCTTTGGAAGCAGCCCGGCCAAGCTTTCCTCCATTTCCCCAGGCTCTCCCTCACAAGCAGAGGGAGAGCCTAGAGAACAGGAGGAAATTCCTCCGAATATCGGAGTTAGTTCTCAGCTGTGGTGTTCCAGCCTAGTGGCCATAGACAGGCTCCGGGGATCCCAGCTGATCAGGATCCGATAGGGGATCATGGGTGGCCTGATGGATATGGGTCTGCAGAGGAAGACTTAGCCTGGGATGATGGATGGTTACATGGGTATGTGACTGCAGATGAAGATAATGACGACTCCATGGAATTTAGTTCTGAGTTAGACAGTGAGAGGCCCAGCGACCTTGAGTCTCACGAGAACTACTCTACTCCCTTGCCAGGCGAGCATTCCGAAGATAGGGAGGATCTGGTTTCCCAGCATGATGATAATGCACCTGGCCCGGCTAATGAGCAGGAATTTGACAGGAGAGCTAGCATCTTATCTTCCAGGAAAGATTGGAATTTGAGAAAGGGGGTGCGTTGGTCACATAGAAACTAGTTCTCTTTATTATATTGTGCCCAGGGGATTCTAGTCAGACCTGAAGCTACATTTAGCTTGGAAGGTTCAAGATCCAGGACTCTAAGTTCCCGTTGACCGCAGGAGCAGTTTGCCCTGCCTTCATACTCTTGTTTTGTTTTGATGCAAGTCACTTTGACTTGCCAGCTCTTAGGACTATTTTTGGATTTACTTTCGGGACTATTGAATCACCTTTTCATCTTTCCATTTTGGACTATTCTTTATTCTAAATAAAAGTGCATTTATTGCATCTGCCTGGTGTGTGTGATCTAGGGGGGGGCTGTTTGGGGTCTGAGGTGCAACATCAGCAGGGAAGGCGGACGCGAGGGGATGCCCTCCGCACCTCCTTCCCTGCTAAGAACCAAACCGCCCCGGACGCTCCTTCTTTCCTGCTAAGAACTAAACCACATAATGGCTTGAAATGCTTTAGTTCTTGGCAGGGAAGGAGGCACAGACGCTTATCCTTCCCTGCTAAGACCTAAAGCGCGTCAAGCCTTGACGCGCTGTAGGTCTTAGCAGGGAAGGAGTAGCGTTGACGCGCTTTAGTTCTTAGCAGGGAAGGGGGTGCGGATGCTCCTTTTCCCTGCTAAGACCTAAAGCACGTCAAGCCTTGACGTGCCTTAGTTCTCAGCACAACAGGGAAGGAGGTGCGGAGGACATCCCCACCTCCTTCCCTGCTGAGAACTAACAGGAAAAAATAACGAATTTTCAATAATAGTTACGTTTCCATAATGAAATTTTATGGACATTTTTGGAACAGTTTCTATATTGAACCACCGATGACAATGCCCCCCTCCCCCCACGCAAGTTTAGAAACAAATTTTTGATGGATCAACCACCCCTAATGGCATGGGAAGAGATATGGGCGAAGAACTTAAAACTCACTTTTTCAAAAACTGGTACAAAATGTTCTAACACCAGAAAAATTGGCAAAAATCAATAGAGGTAGAACTGATGGCAAATGCTGGAAACGTGGGAAGAACACAGGCACTTTTATACACATGTGGTAGAAGTGCAAGAAATCCAAATACTTCTGGCACCAGATACACAAAAAGATAGAACTAATTTTACAGATAAACTTTGAGTTTAAACCGGAATATTTTTTTATTACAAATCACGGACTTTGAGATGGAGAAAAATATTAATAGAATTTTCATCTACCTAAAAACGGCGGCTTGGAACAACCTGGCCCAAATATGGAAATCCAGCAATATGCAAACGATTGAAAATTGGCTTCTGAAAGTCTGGGATATAATGAATATGGACTTACTTTCGCAAAAGACTAACAGACAATAACATACAAAGACAACGAACAAAATGGTAAAAACTTATAGAATTTATTAGGAAAGAGAATGCAGACATTTATATCTAAGAGGTATGTTTTTGTCGCTTTTAATCCTTTTCTTACTCCAATCTATCAGAGATATTTTTATATATATATATATATATATATATATATATATATATATATATCACATTTGTCTGTCGCCCCCAGTGGCTCGGGCGACTTACAACAGTTCGTAAAATACAATTGTCAGATAACTCATAATAACTCACAGTAATACCATTTAGATGGAATTACAATTAGAACAGTTGAAGCAACAAATGGGGTCGCAGTGGGCTGACAGCTAGGCGGTGCGAGCTACAGTTTAGCTAACTCCGAAGGCTTGTTGGAACAGCAATGTCTTAACTGCTCTCCTGAACGGGAGGAGGCCCTGGGTGGCACGGATGCCGGTGGGCAGTGCGTTCCACAGGGTTGGGGCTGCAACAGAGAAAGCCCGGCGGTTACGGACAGATGGTAGGTCCTCACATTTGGGATGACCAGGAGGTTTAGCTCTTTGGAGCGCAGTGATCTGGTGGGATGATATGGGGACAAGGCGGTCCCGCATGTACACTGGCCCCAGACCATGTAAGGCCTTTACTAGTCAAGACTAACACTTTGAAGGCAATCCAGCATTCAATTGGGAGCCAGTGCAGTTCGCGCAGGATTGGCGTGATGTGGTGGCCAATCGGGACCCCTGCCAGGAGTCGCGCTGCAGCGTTCTGCACCAGCTTGAGTCTCCGGATTACCGACAGAGGAAGGCCAATGTAAAGAGCATTACAGTAGTCCAGCCTCGAGATGACCGTGGCTTGGATCACTGTGGCTAAATCGCGCCGGGACAAATAGGGGGCCAGCTTCCTCGCCTGGCGAAGATGGAAAAATGCTACCCTGCTGACGCTGGAGACGTGGGCCTCCATCGACAACAGGGGTCCAAGGTTACTCCTAAGCTCTTAACAGAGGCGACGGACATAATGTCACGCCGTCCAGGGTTGGAAGCTGAACATCCCTACAGCCCGGAGGACCCAGCCACAGGATCTCCGTCTTTGCCGGATTCACCTTCATATATATATGAGAATTAGGTCTGGTTAGGTTCGTTGGAATGCTCATAAAATCGGAATAAATTTGGATTACATTCACTTTTGAAGCAGTTTCGAGATGATGTAAGCAACCCGGAAGTGAATTTGGCATTTCAACACCATCACCGCCATTTTCGGAAAGGAATCGTTTGGATGCGGATGTGCTTCCTTCCGCGTTAAATCTGGGGTGAGATGTGGAGAGAAGCACATCTGCGTCCATACGAGGTTAAAACACCCCATTTGGATGTAGATGTGCTTCCCTCCACGTTAGACTCGGGGCGAGATGCGAAGAGAAGCACATCCGCATCCAAACTCAGTTAAACACCCAGTTTGGACGCAGATGTGCTTCCCTCAGCATTAGACCAGGGGCAAGACGCAGAGGGAAGCATATCTGCATCCAAACTGGGTTAAAACACCCAGTTTGGACGCAGATGTGCTTCCCTCTGCGTTAGACTTGGGGCGAGATACAGAGGGAAGCATATCCTCATCCGAACTGGGTGTTTAACCAATGCTGTTTCTTTCTTACTGCGCATGTGTTTCTGCCATTAACGAAGCCATTCCGAGATTTCCGAACAATTCGTACAATTTCCGTGATTTTTTCATAAAATTTCGGATGTCATTCAGATTCTAAGCGTCAGTGCCCCCTACATCCGGAACGAGATTTGAACCACTTTTTAATCAACCAGGCCACACACACACACATATGAGAGAGAGAGAGAGAGAGAGAGAGAGAGAGAGAACTACATGGTGCTGCAATCATGTTATTGTGACCAAGGCTTGAATCCTGTCTGTGTCCTCTGCAAGTGTAACCATGCTGATATAGACCAGGCCTGTCCAACAGTCGGCCCGGGGGCCGTACACGGCCCGCCAGCCCCTTGCCTGCAGCCCCCCTCTCCTCTGGGAAATTATTTTTTAAAAAAAATTCCTGAAAAAAATTCAAAAAACATCAAAATAAAGTGTGCATGCGTCCGGTTTTGCCCGCTTCTGACGCTGGCATGATGCTTTGGGAGGGAGGGCAGAGCCATGGGGAGTCCCCCGTGGCTCCGCCCTCCCTCCCAAGGCGTCACGCCAGCGTCAGAAGCGGAGAAAAGCAGGAAGAGAGGCGCAGAGCCCGGGATCTGCGCCTCCCTTCTTGCTTCTTGCTTCTCTCCGTGACCAGGGAGAAAAGCAGGAAGAGACGCCCGCCCTCCGGGAGAAGAGCCCGGGGATCGGGGCCTTGCCGCTCCTGCCCTGCCACGCATGCCCGCGACTGGCCCCGCCCCCCAAGACTGGCCTCGCCCCCGCGACCGGCCTCGCCCCCCGCTGCAGCCCCCCAGGTCATCAGTGACCTGAATTCCGGCCCTTGGGCCAGTGGAAGTTGGACAGCCCTGATATAGACGATAGCGGAAGGAACGAAGGAACGAAGGACAGTCCTGCAAAAATAAGCTGCTTAGAGTCATCAGCTCCTCTCTGCCTTCCCTCATTATCCTTCTGCAAGTTTGTGCAATTGCTGGTGTCGTACTCCAAGAGTAACCCAACTTACAGAAGCAAAGCATACTCATTGGTTTACTTGTCCTCAAAAAGGGGCCCTTCCACACAGCCCTATATCCCAGCATATCAAGGCAGAAAATCCCACATTATCTGAGTGTGGACTTAGATAACCCAGATATTGTGGGATTTTTTGCCTTAATATTCTGGGATATAGGGCTGTGTGGAAGGGCCCGAGAAACAATATCCTAATATGCCAAAACATACAATTGAGTAAATGGCTATCTTCCACAAGATTTTTGTCACTCCTCAACTTTTTGCCAAGTATTTGTTTGCAGTTAGTTTTCGGGAGAGCTTAGATTGGTTTTTAATTACGTGTTATTGCTTATGTGTAAGTTATATTGATTGTATTGTTTTATTATTTGCTGTTGAGTTGTTATTATGTGTCATTGGGCTTGGCCTCATGTAAGCCGCCCTGAGTCCCCTTGGGGAGATGGTGGCGGGGTATAAATAAAGTATTATTATTATTGTGTGACAGAATGGGGTGAGATTGGATCATCCTTAGGGTCTCTTCCAAGGTCTTCTCACCATTAGCCCCAGCTCACCTGTTCACCTGGTCACTTCTGGTGTGGATGTAGCTTTTAATGAGACATACCACACAGGCCCGGATTAACCCCTTTTGGTGCCCTAGGCCACACTTTGGAATTACGCCCCCAAACCAACCTCCACCGCACCCCCCACCTCCTCCTCCTCACGGCGCCGCACACCCTCCTTCCTTGAGGCAGCGGCCCCAGGGGCGGGGTTTCCCTCCGCCTCCTCCTCGCGGCGTGCCGTCCTTCCTTGACTCAGGGAAGGCGGGTGCGCCACGAGGAGGAGGAGGCAGAGGGAAGCCCCACCCCCAGGGCTGCTGGCACGCATGCACGGCACCCAGGAACATGGCAGAGGAGCCAGAGGTGCTCGTGCCCTCCTGCTATGCATGCCCGGCAGTGGCCCAGGGGCGGGGCTTCCCTCTTCCTCCTCCTCGCGGCACGCCGTCCTTCCTTGACTCAAGGAAGGAGGGTGCAAGGAGGAGGAGGCGGGCCAGAGGTGCTCGTGCCCTCCTGCTATGCATGCAGTGGCCCAGGGGCGGGCTCTGAGGTGCCCACTCCTGCTCCTGCGGCAGAGGAGCCAGAGGCGCCCCAGGGGCGGGCTTCCCTTCCTTGAGTCAAGGAAGGATGGCACACCACGAGGAGGAGGGAAGCCCCGCCCCTGGGCCACTGCCGGGCATGTGCAGCAGGAGGGCGCGAGTGCCTCTGCCTCCTTTGCTATGTTCCTGGGTGCCGCACATGCCCGGTAGCGGCCCCGGGGGCTTCCCTCCGCCTCCTCCTCCTCACGCCCTCCTTCCTTGACAAGGGGGTGGGGGCAATGGTCAGGGGGGGCCATTCCCTCCTCCCCCGCACCCTTGCAGCGCTCTCCCCCCGCCCTTCCCTGATAGAGAGAGAGAGAGTGCAATCTCCATGTCATGCGTTGCGGTTTTGTTTCAATTTTTTTTGTTTGTTTGTGGGAACTGCGCCCCCCCTTGGCTTGCGCCCCTAGGCCATGGCCTAGAGTGGCCTTATGGGTAATCCGGGCCTGATACCGCATTATCACAGGATATGTGCATCCTACATCACTGGAAAAATTACACTGTTTAGCCAGTATTGCACCACCTGACATCCACGGGGAAGTAGCAGCCAATAGTGAAAGAATCAAGGCAGTGACATCCCCGGTCCATCTCCTGTTCGGATATCAGCCAGCACACTAATGCCTTAAATCATGAAATAGTTTTCTGAGATCTACAGAGATACTTGCAGGAATACCTCAGCAAACAAGAGTCCAAAAGTGGCAGGCTAAAAACCCGGAACCTCAATCCATGACTGATGCCAAACGAGATACTCCCTCCTGGGCACACAGAAGACTGGGCGATTTGGAAGACACTGAACACCACAAGATGCAGAGTCAATTTTTAGAAATGGGGCCACAAAGTGGAGTCCACGACATGCGAGTACGAAGAAGAGCAAACCACAGACCCCTGACTACAATGCAACTTGAGCCCTGCCACATGCACAACAGAGGGCCTTCTTACAGCAACACCACAGGCACTCCGAGTGGCCAGCTACCAGTCAAATGACATTTAATATATTGTCAAGTTTTGAAAACTGTGTTTTTTTTTAATGCATTGCACCTGTACCCTTGGTTTGCTCCTGATGCAATAAATAAAATCAGAGTGGAATATAAATACTGTAAGTAAATAAATAAATAAACTCTTGGGTCTTATGATTCTCTCAGAAGTTTCAGCCAGAGGAGACCCAATTAGTCAAGAGTGTTGTTTATATAAGTGTTGACTCACTAGCCAACAGCTGACTCAGTCTATCTACTCTTGTTCACTGCGCCTATTTTGCACAATGAAAATAATATGGTGAGCCAATCAGGGACATTTTGAGAAGCTTGCAGACCACAACATCCGCTTTGGGGTCACCATTATTATTATTATTATTATTATTATTATTTCCCTGCTTTATCTCCCCCGAAAGGGACTCATAGGGTATATGGGTCCTACTTTGGTTGCCTCTCTTTTGGGATTTTTTTTTTTAGTGTGTCAGGAGTGACTTGAGAAATTGCAAGTCGCTTCTGGTGTGAGAGAATTGGCCGTCTGCAAGGACGTTGGGAAAAAGAATCCCTACGTTTTGCCTGTCCCGTTTGCAGGTTTTCACGCATTGCGCAATCGTGCCCGCCATTAACAAAGAGATTCGGAAAATTCAGAAAATTCAGAAAATTCAGAAAATTCAGAAAATTCTGACTTTTTCGGAAAATTTTGAAAATCACTTCAAAATCGAATCACCAGCACCCCTTCCATCCAAAACAAGTTTTGAACCATTTCTTTGCTTGATCAAACAAGCCTAGTCTAGATATTTTACCATCCTGTGGGAGACGTCTCTCATGTCCCTGCATGGGGAGCTGGAGCTGACAGAGAGAGCTCATCCATGCTCTCCCCGGATTCAAACCGGGGGGATCACGGATGAGCTCCCTCTGTCAGCTCCACCTCCCCGAGTGGAGGAAAGTCATGTTCAGTTGTCCTTGCATTAAGGGTGTGCTTAATGAATGTGGTTTGGCACCACTTTGACTGTCATGGCTCAATGCTATGGTATCCGGTAGGCATGGTCAGGTCCAGTTGGAATCTTCGTAATTCGGATTAAATTAAGATCAGATTTCTTTTTTAAGTGAGTTCGAAGCGATTTGGGAACCCAGAAGTATCCTTGCCCTTTTGAAGCCACTGTTGCCATCTTTTTCCCGATTCAGGAAGTGAATCGGAAATGAATCAGCCTTTGGAGACAAGCAGCTGCTTGCATGCTGGGATGCTTGCCTCCAGTCAATGAGGGGAAAACACCTCAGGAGGCCGGGTTTTGGCACAGCAGCCATTACCCTTTAAAAAGGTTAAACCGCTGAGCTGCTGAACTTGCTGACCGAAAGCTTGGTGATTCAAATCCAAGGAGCAGGGTGAGCTCCCACTGTTAGCCTCAGCTTCTGCCAACCTAGCAGTTCGAAAACATGCAAATGTGAGTAGATCAATAGGTACCGCTTCAGCGGGAAGGTAACGGTGCTCCATGCAGTCATGCTGGCCAAATGACCTTGGAGGTGCCTATGGACAATGCCGGCTCTTCGGCTTAGCAATGAAGATGAGCACCAACCCCCCAGAGTTAGACACGACTGGACTTAATGTCAGGGGAAAACCTTTACCTTTAAAGGATCTCGTATGGATCCTTCAGTTGCTTAGCATTGTTATGATTGCCAGAGATTGGAAAGAGTTTCGGACTCCGAAGCTTGTAAATCCCTCATTCTATGCCAGTGTTTCCCAACTGGTGTGCACACTAGTGTTCTGTGAGAGATCATCTGGTGTTCCACAGGAAAACCTCTCTCCCACCCCTTTCTTTCCCCTCCTGAGAGAGGTTTTCCTGCGGCACACCAGCTGATCGCGGAACAGCGGTTTGGAAACACAACCCTCTCTAGCACCTAGGGAGGCAGGGGAGGCTCAGGAGGGGAGGGGCCAGGCGACGCTCTCCTCCTCCTCCGGAAGTGAGCCCATAGGATAGAGTCTATCCTGTGGGCTAACTTACGGAGGAGGAGGAGGCAGCAACCTGGGCACCTCGGGGAGCCTTTCTCCCGGTTTGAAGCTCCGCCTGGGCCCTGCGGGGAGCCGAGTTTGTCCGGCTCGCGTCTTCTGCCGAGACCGCCGGGAGACACGACCCGGCCAAACCTGGCTCCCAGGCAGGGCCTGTTCCTTGTGGGGAGCCCTTCTCCGGGTTCACGGCTCCGCCAAGCCCAGCAGGGCCGCAAACCGGGAGAACGGCTCCGCGCAGGGTCCAGGCCCTGCCTGGGAGCCAAGTTTGTCCGGCTCGCATCCTCCGCCTAGCCCGGCGGGAGGCACGACCCGGCCAACCCCGGCTCCCAGGCAGGGCCTGTTCCTTGCGGGGAGCCTTTCTCCCAGTTCACGGCTCTGCCAAGCCCGGTAGAGCCGTAAACCGGGAGAACAGCTCCCCGCAGGGCCCAGGCCCTGCCTGGGAGCTGAGTTTGTCTGGCTCGCATCTTCCGCCAAGCCCGGCGGGAGAAACGACCCGGCCAACCCGGCTCCCAGGCAGGGCCTGTTACTTGTGGGAAGCCTTTCTCCCAGTTCACGGCTCCACCAAGCCCGGCAGGGCCGCGAACCGGGAGAACGGCACCGCAGGGGGTCAGGCCCTGCCTGGGAGCCGAGTTTGTCCGGCTCGCATCTTCCGCCAAGCCCGGCGGGAGACAGGACCCGGCCCACCCCGGCTCCCAGGCAGGGCCTGTTACTTGCGGGGAGCCTTTCTTCCAGTTCACGGCTCCGACAAGCCTGGCAGGGCCGCGAACCGGGAGAACGGCTCCCCGCAGGGTCCAGGCCCTGCCTGGGAGCCGAGTTTGTCCGGCTCGCATCTTCCGCCAAGCCCGGCGGGAGACACGACCCGGCCAACCCTGGCTCCCAGGCAGGGCCGGTTACTTGCGGGAGCCTTTCTCCCAGTTCACGGCTCCGACAAGCCTGGCAGGGCCGCGAACCGGGAGAACGGCTCCCCGCAGGGTCCAGGCCCTGCCTGGGAGCCGAGTTTGTCCGGCTTGCATCTTCCGCCAAGCCTGGCGGGAGACACGACCCCGCCAACCCCGGCTCCCAGGCAGGGCCTGTTACTTGTAGGAAGCCTTTCTCCCAGTTCACGGCTCCACCAAGCCCGGCAGGGCCGCGAACCGGCACCGCGCAAGGCCCTGCCTGGGAGAGCACGCATCTTCCGCCAAGCCCGGCGGGAGACACGACCCGGCCGACCCCGGCTCCCAGGCAGGGCCTGTTACTTGCGGGGAGCCTTTCTTCCAGTTCACGGCTCCGACAAGCCTGGCAGGGCCGCGAACCGGGAGAACGGCTCCCCGCAGGGTCCAGGCCCTGCCTGGGAGCTGAGTTTGTCCGAGTCGCGTCTCCCGCCGGTCTCGGCGTCTCCCGCCAGTCTCGGCAGAAGACACGACCCGGCCAACCCCGGCTCCCAGGCAGGGCCTGTTCCTTGCGGGGAGCCTTTCTCCGCCAAGCCCAGCAGAGCCGCAAACTGGGAGAATGGCTCCCCGCAGGGCCCTGCCCCTCCTTCCTCTCCCTCCTCCCCAGTGCGTGGGAAACCGCTCTCGACCTCCCTCCGGCTCCCTGCCCGCCACGGCGCCTTCTTTCCTGCCTGCTTCGCCAGTCCCGAGTCCAGAGTGCTCTCTGGATGTAGGTGAACTACAACTCCAAAACTCAATTCATATTACCTATATGTATTACTGTGTTAGAGTGTCATTTTGTGTCATTTTGGTTGGTGGTGTGCCCCTGGATTTTGGAAATGTAAAAAGTGTGCCGCGGCTCAAAAAAGGTTGGGAAACACTGCACGGCTGGCCTCTCCCAATTGCAAGCAGCAGCCCTGCGTAGTACCCAGTAACTGAAAGGCTTTCCGAGGGAGTCTCGTTTTTATTTATGATTTTTCATGCACGACGCACGACAGGCAATTACAAAAATCCCATTTCATTACCCGGGTCCCAGTGGCCCAGAAAACCATGAATTTCAATCAGGCTCATGAACAGCTCCAGCAAGTGAATTGCACTGGAAAGGGATTAACAGCTTACATCTTCTTTATTGTACAATGGGACAACGGGGGGGGTGTTGCAAACAATTTCTCATGGTTGTAAGATAAGGGGGATCCATCCCTCCTTTTCTCTTCAGTGGGTGGAACAGAGCATTAGTTAATGAGCGGCGCTTCAGCCTTTGATGCCACTCTAAAAACCAATAATCTCTGAGATATTCCTAGATCGCCCGGAGCAATGGGCTTCATTGCAATGAGATGAAAAAGCACTGTTGGCAATTGCACTATTATTGGGTTGTTGTGAGTTTTCCTGGGCTGTATGGCCATGTTCCAGACACGTTCTTTTTATGTTATAAATTATTTTATTTAAATAAATAATTTTATTTATTATTTTATTATAATAATATAATATAATGTATTATATTATAATGTCAATATGTTGTAATATAATAATTATATTATATTATAATATAATAATATTATTATATTATACCGCTTCAGTGGGAAGGTAACAGTGCTCCATGCAGTCCTGCTGGCCAAATGACCTTGGAGGTGTCTATGGACAATGCCAGCTCTTCGGCTTAGCAATGAAGATGACCACCAACCCCCAGAGTTAGACACAACTGGACTTAATGTTATATTATGATATAATATATAATATAATATAATACTAATCATATTGTGATATTATAATTGTATATTTGTTTTACATGCAATATTGCTAATGATATTGCGATATAATATAGTATAATATGAGTATGGTATAATATATTGTATATACATTGATACAATATAATACTACTAATGATATTGTGATATTATCTATATATATAAAAAGAGAAGGTCCGTGCAATGTTGCATATAGGCAGCCAAACCATACGCCCCATAACCACTAACCCCCCCCCCAACACATTCCACCATACCCCGAGGTACCTACAGGGCACAAAAAATCCGTCCTAGATACCTCGGAAGACCCCTAAACACGACCCCCAAAAACAGCAATTGAAACCTGGCGTTGCGCTGGCGTAGCGGTGCTTGGTGAATTCAGATGGCCTCCTTCCCCCGCGAGGGGAGGGGAGGGAAAAAAGCCTCATTTACAATGGTGGTGGAGCACTCGGACCCCCCCAACCCCTCGCCCTCAGCCCTCCCTCACCGATTCCTCCTCCTTCTACATGCCGGTGGCCATCTGCAATACCGTGCGGTTGCGGAATGGGGGGGGCATCACTGCGGCAATGGCAGCCACTGTACTGCCTCCTCGCTCTCATTCGCCACCTCCCACCGGGCCGCTTCCGTTACTTCTGGCCTCTGGGCGCCCGCCGGAGCTGCTTCTGGGGCTTTCGGTGGCCCTCTCCTGGCCATCTCCGCCGCTTCTCTGCGTAACCGGGGAACCAACAGGCCAAAAAGGAAAAAAAACCCAGAAAACTACAAAAAAAAAAGGCGCCCGACCCACTTCCGGTCCGGACAAAAAGGCTCCGCCGGAAGTTAGTCCGCCAAGAAAAAGGGTCCCCCTGGAAACACGGACAAAACAAAATGGCGGCAGGGAACCGGAACTCCCGCCCCTTACACCTGGAAGTCCTCCACAGCAAGATGGCGACTGCCAGGGACCAGCGGTAGCCGCGTGGAGAGCTCTGGAATGTGGCCGGAGCCTTCCTCACTGGAAGGAAGGTGGGCAGGGAGAGAAGGGGAAAGAGGCGGAGGCCACAGCTCTTCCACACCCCCACGCCCACCACAAACACCATCGGAGGCCTGTTCTACACGCCCTATGAGGAAGCCCTGGTAACGACAGCACCAAAGAAGAGGAGGCAGAGAAGAAAAAAGTAAGGAGCAGGAAAGAAAATAAAAGAAGGATGGAAGGGGAGAAGAAGGGGAGAAGGAAAAGACACCAGGATGAAAGGAAAAAGCCACAGCGAAGCGTGGCTAGGTCAGCTAGTAATTGTATATATGTTTTACATGCAATATTGCTAATGATATTGCGATATAATCTATATATAGAAAAAGAGAGATTTCGTGTTTAATAGCCTATAGACAACAAAACCGCTGAACCCACAAACACCAAACCAGGCCACAAAACCCACCACGGAATGAGGTATGTTTACCACCAAAAATCCCCCCAAACAAAATGAAAAAAAACCCCAAAACCAATGGGACTACAACTCCCATGATCCCCCATGCTACTGCAGTACTGCGCATGCACGGAAAAGCTCCCCCGCATGCGAACCACTTCTCCCTCCCCAAAAGGCCCACGGCTGCCCTGGGGAAGCAGCAGTCCCCGCCTACCGCCAGGCCGCTCTGCCTCCGGGAAGGAAGGGAAGGAAGCAAAGCAAAAGGCAAGAGGTGAAGAAGGCAGGAAGGAGAAGGAGAGATGACAGGAGGGAGGTACAAAGAGGGAAAGTGGGGAGGAAGGAGAGAGAGAAGGAGGGAGGGAAGGGAAGGAAGGAAGGAAGGAAGGAAGAATAGAAAGTAGGAAGGAAAGACAAGAAGGAGAAGGGACACAGAGGAAGGAGAGAAGAAAGGAGGGAAGAACAAAGGGAAGGAATGAACTATAGAAGGTGGGGAGGAAGGCTAGAGAGAGAAGGAGGAAGGGAAGGAAGGAAGGAGGGAAGGAAAGAAAAAGGAAAGACAGGAAAGAGGCAAAGAAAGCAGGAAGGAGAACCGACACAAAGGAAGGAGAGAAGAAAGGGGGGAGGGACAAAGATGGAAAGGGGTGAAGGGAAGAAAGAAGAAGGGAGGGAAAGAAGGAGGGACGGAAGGAAGGAACGAAGGGCCAAAGAGAGGAGGGAGGGAAAGAAAGGAAAAGGAAACAGGAAACAAAAAGAGAGAAAAAGAAAGAGAAAGGGATAGAAAGGGAAGGAGAGGAAGGATGGGAAAAGGAGAAGAAAGGGAAAGAGGGAAACTGAAAGAGAAATGAAGAGAAAGAGAAGGAAAGGAAGAGTAGTGGGAAAAGGGGAGGGACAAGGAGGGGGGGCAGAAAGAAAGGAAACACGGAGGGAAAAGGAGCAGTAATTTTCCATACCACCACACAACGCCACAGCAGCGCGGGGCCGGGTTCAGTTAGTATAGTATAATATGAGTATGGTATAATATACTGTATATATATATTGATACAATATAATACTACTAATGATATTGTGATATTATAATTGTATATTTGTTTTACATGCAAAATTGCGAATGATATTGCGATATAATGTTATAGCGCAATGTGATCTGTAGTACTGATAATGTGCTATGGCAATAATGTAGTTTGTTGTATTTACAGTTTGCTGTAAGCTGCTCTGAGTCCCCTTCGGGGTTGAGAAGGGCGGCATATAAATATCATGAAATAAATAAATACACACCGCCTGGCGGTAGCAAGGGTTAAGGGGACAGCCCTCAACTGGATGTTCTCCTTCTTCCAAAACCGCCTCTAGCGAGTGAAGTGGGGAGGGGTGGTCTCAGAGGGTTCCCCCTTACAATGCGGGTTCCCTCAGGGGGCCATCCTCTCCCCACTGTTATTTAACATCCACATGCGACCACTCGCCCAATTGGTACGGAGTTTCGGGCTGGAATGTCATCAGTACGCTGATGACACCCAGCTCATTCTGAGGATGGATGGTGGGGCGGAATCTGTACCCGATAATTTCCAACTCTGCCTCGAGGCCGTTACTGGATGGCTGCGAGCCAGTAAGTTGAAGGTGAATCCGGCGAAGATGGAGATCTTATGGCTGGGCCGCGCAGGGAGGGGGGGGGAGATCCAGCTGCCGACTTTCGACGGCGTGGCATTATGCCCGCAGTCCTCAGTTAAGATCCGCCTGACCCCCCAGCTGTCTATGGAGGTACAAATCTCTTGTGTCTGCAAGATGGCCTTTTTCCACCTATGGCAAGCAAGACGCCTGTCTCCCTACCTATCCCGGCGCGACCTAGCTACGGTGATCCAAGCCACGGTCATCTCGGGGCTCGATTACTGTAACACACTCTACATTGGCCTTCCTTTGTCGGCGATCCGGAAGCTTAAATTGGTGCAGAACGCTACAGCTCGTCTCCTGCTGGGAACTCCTAGAGCAGCCCATATGACACCGCTGTTGCGCGAGCTGCACTGGCTACCTATCGAATTCCGGATTTCCTTCAAAGTGTTTTTTTGACTTTTAAGGCCTTACAGGTTGGCCAGCACCCGACAAGACAGCGTTTTTGGTGGCTGCACCGACCTTGTGGAATTCTCTGCCGGCCAAGACGCAGGCCCTGCATGACCTGATGGCCTTTCGCAGGGCCTGCAAGACTTGGCTGCTCCGGCAGGCGTTCGGCGAATGACTGGCATTTTAACATCAAGCCTCGCCACCAGCCTGTGTTACCTTTTGCATTGAAGATTGGTTCTAACTGTTTTAACCATGATGTCCCATGACATATCTGATCATTTTTAGGAATGTTTTATGATGTTTTAGGATGTTTTGTGCAATTGCTGTGTTGGAAACCGCCCTGACCCTTGGGGAAGGGCGGTTTAGCAAGTATGAATCTATATATATAAAGGAAGAGTCGTCATGGAACGACCGTCCCAGGCAGAGAAAACTTACAAGGCAGAGACACCAAATTTGGCACAAAAAAAAAATAGGCCTCAGGCAAGGAAGGTTTTTAGCAAAGAAACTTTCCCCCCCAAAACCTAGAAGACCCCCAAAACAACGATTATAAAACTACATTTCCCAGCATCCTCTGCGGCCGCCAGCGAAACCCATTGGCCAACATCAGTTACCATAGTAACGGTGGGCAAAGCCACTAAGAATGCTGAGTGATTTCAATTGAGGGTTAAACTGCCACAGCCAAGATCTAGGAGGGAGACAAATAGGGCACCAGGGACACAGGCACCACTGACAAACACATACCCTCAGAATAACACAAAACTAATACCTACATACAACACAATATGCACATAACACAATCTTGTGTCTACTGCTCAACCCATTTGTATGCCATTCCTTCCTTCCACACAGGCATAAGCTGACCCAAAAGACAAGCCATGCCTCCTAAAACCAACCCCATCGGACGACACACTCGCAACACTACATACATCAAACCAAAAAGGGCAGAACAAACAATACAACAGAAAGACACTGCACTACACTAGCTTTTGCCATCACCATAAACAAGGCTCAAGGACAAACACTACAAATCTGTGGCATAGACCTTGACACAGAATGCTTCTCCCACGGACAACTCTACGTAGCGTGCTCCAGAGTTGGGAAACCACTGAACCTCTACATCAACACAGCAGACGGAAAGACACAAAACATTGTATATCCACAAACTCTGCAGAACACCAGCAACACCATACACCGACAACTCCACAGGACTTCAACATCCCACCCACCAGAACAACCCACAACGACACAGCCATGACCCCACCAAGACCATAAGTAACATCAATTCCAACCCTTACATACTCAGACTTTCTCACATCTCCTAAATAGGGCACAGCAACGCGTGCCGGGTACAGCTAGTAATAAATAAATAAATAATAAATAAAACTGCAAATCCCATGATTCAATAGCACTGAGCCATGGCAGTTGGTGTCAAAGTGCATTAACTCCCCGGTGTGGATGTACCCTCAGATTCATTTGTGCTCTTGGAAGTTGACGTGGTCTGCTACCCTGGAGACCAGTATTGATAGCCAACGAAAGAAGTCACTCCACGAAATAACATTTGAGAGAGAGAGAGAGAGAGAGAGAGAGAGGGAAGGAGAAGCCCGTTGCTGAAAGAGGCAGCTTGACATTTTCTCTGTCCTTTAGAAAAATAAACTTACCCTTTTCTTATTTTCTTCTTTGGGGGGAAAGTGCAATTGCAACGGGTGGTTTTGATTCACAGCGGGATTTCTCAAAGCATATTTAATTTTGGAAAAAAGAAAACAAACCGATCGAAAAGTCAGATCGTGTTCCTAAAGGCAAAACCAGTTCCTTTTTTCATCCAAATTCTCATCAGAGGTTGTTTTTTTTTTAATGCTATGGTATATAGAATATAGGAGCCCCCAGTGGCACAGTGGGTTAAAACGCTGAGCTGCTGAACTTGCTGACCGAAAGGTCACCAGTAGGGGTAGATATCTCTAATTAAAATACTTTGAAATCAGTTAATAATTCGTATTTGAAATTATTTTTATTATTATTATTATTATTATTATTAACCTCAAACTTCTATACCGCCACTCCCCGAAGGCTCGGAGCGGTTTACAAAAATTGAGGAAAAAAGACAATACCTAGAATCACAGACAGCAAGAAGGATAAAGGGGAGGGGATGGGGGTCAGAGGGGGAGGTCAGATCGGGGAGTCGAGGCCCCCATGGGGACCTCCAGGACGTCCACGGCTCCGAATGCATTCCCAGCACCCCCAAGGGGTGGCATACCAGGACAGCGAATGCCGTAAGGGGACCACGGGCAGTCACACAGCCCTACAAAAGGGCAGTTGTCACCACGTGCACACGGCACCCCCTCCGGCAGTCCAATTGGACAAGGTGGGCCACTCGTTAGGTCCTCGGTTGAGTTCTTGGCATTGACAGGTGCTTTAACAGGACTGCTGTTCTGTCTGGCGGAGAAACCCGCCCCCCAAAAGGTCCTAGACCTATAGCGCCGTCTCCGCCGGCAGGGGTCTTGTTGGTCCTTACTTGGAGGCTTGGTGCCCTTTATGACAGTTGTTGAAACCCCCTCCACTGTGTCATTATTGGGTGCTTTCAGAGTCATATCAGCCCCCAAGCTCAGACGCTCGCCTGCCCGGGGGTAGGTCATGTCGGCCAGTCCATCCTGAGGGCGACCGGTGAAGAGTATATTGGCTGCATCAGCCTGTCTGCCCATCAAGTCCTCACCAAATGGCAGGGTCGTTAACTCACCGCAGGAGGTGTGTGGGTCCACACAGGGTGGTGTGGCGGGCATCCGTTGGGTCAGCAGGCTGGCGGCCACCAGGGGAGGAGCTGACTGGGGGGAAGACTTCCTCCGGACGTTATAGATTTTGAATCTATAACGTCCCTCGGCATCCAACCCGGAAGTGAAGTTTCAAAACCGAACCCGGGATCGCCATTTTTTTCGTAAAGGTCATGTTATTAGTTCGGTTTTCCCCCTCTCAGTTCTCAACTCGTGAGAGAGGACTGGAGGGCAACAGCACGCTCCTTTCTCCTCTCGCCAGCTGACAGCTGAGGCGGGCACTTTATTCCCAAGCAGGGAAGGAAGGGTGGGGCCGAGTCCCCACCTCCTTCTCTACTTGGGAATAAAGCGGACAACCCTTGTCCCATTCTATTCCCAAGCAGGGAAGGAGGTGCGGACTCGCCTCCACACTTTCCCTACACCTGAGAGCCATCCCGTGCTAAATATAACGCGGGATAGCACTGAGGTGGCGGGGGAAGGAAGGTGTGTGTGTGTGCCTTGCATCCACACCCACCCACTTCCTTTCCCCGCACCTCAGAGCCATCCCGTGTTAAATTTCATCCCAATGCTTCTGAGCTGTGGGGGGGGGAGGGAGGGAAGAGTGCAGGGCTTGCCCTCCATTCTTCCCTCCCAGCTGGCATAAGGAATAATAACGAAAATTCATTAGTAATTACGTTTCAATTACAAAATTTACTTAAAAGTTTTCAGAATAATTTCTATGACGACCCAGCAACGGAACCCCCCCCCCCCAAACGAGTTTAGAATCAAATTTTTAATGGATCAACCACCCCTAGTCACCAGTTTGAATCCAGGAAGTGGGATGTACTCCCGCTGTCAGCCCCAGCTTCTGCCAACCTAGCAGTTCGAAAACATGGAAATGTGAGTAGAATCCAGTGGTTCCCAAACTTTTTTGGCCTACCGCCCCCTTTCCAGAAAAAAATTTACTCACCGCCCCCCTATAAATTAATTTTTTTTAGATTTAATAGCAATTAAACAAGATAGATATATGTATTAATGCAGTGGTTCTCAACCTTTCTAATGCCGTGACCCCTAAATAAGGTTCCTCGTGTTGTGGTGACCGCCAACCATATTTTTGTTGCTACTTCATAAATAATTTTGCTACTCTTACGAATTCTAAAACAAATATCTAATATGCAGGTCAAAGTGAAGGGGGCGGGGCCAAAGAAGAGGGCCGCGCGACCCCTCCTAAATGGCCAATCGTTCACCGCCCCCTTAAAGGGGTTCACCGCCCCCCAAATTCCCCTTCAGATATTTGCATTCTACTCACATCCTACTCATACTATGTCCATTTCCTTGGACATAACTGAACATAATTCTTTGATGTCTTCATGATGTAGATGACCAACCAGGCCCCGATTGATCCAAATGAAGGAAAAAGAGTGCTATGGTGGGAAGCATTGTGGCTACCGTACCGACCAACTTTTGGGGTGAAGCAATCCGTCTGGTATTAGTTCTTGTTGCCAAAAATACAGGTTCTCCAATTTGCTAGCATGTTCCAGGAGGCTTTAATGCCTTCTTCCCTCCCTTGTTCCGTTTTTCCTCCTTGACAGGGATTCGTCTCACTTGATCTTTTGCCACTCTGTAATGCGAACCAAGTGGATCTGTGACTATCGCCGTGGGAGAGAGATAATGGGGTGTCATAGAGGTTACTGTAGGAGAGCATTAACCCGCCTGGTCTTCCATTTTTCTACAACGCAGGCCTTGTCCATGGTGCTGAAATTTGCCATTCGTGTTCTCATCAGGATGACCTTTGCATGCCTTTTGGCTCTTCCGAAAGGTATATCTCTACACTGATGCAAGATCCACAGCACAGATCGTTCTGTTATTAAGACCGACTATGAGATTGTACAGCCGACACCGCCACGTCCCATTGGGATTATCGCGCTTCCTCTTTTGGAGTATTGGGAACGTATTTTTATTTTCTCTCCTGAATCTGTCAGCAATTTCAGAAAACTTTCTTGATGAAGCATCGGCTTCAGTGTGTAAAAATCTATGCTCTGTAATGGTGGTGGTATAGTGAATTGCTCATAAGGTTGATCCAAATACTAACTGTCATCGTAAATCTGCCAAAAAGAAAATGTCTGTGTTCTTTGCAATGGGTTCAATAAAGCAGCAATTGAAGTCTGAGTGCACATCCCAGCAGGGGCGGTCTCACCTCTCCTGGGGGGGTAGGCGAGCCTTATTTCTGCGCCCCCCCATGGCTGCTGGACGCGGCAGCCCACGCGGTGACATCACCGCGCATGCGCAGGTGTGCACGACGCACGCCTGCGCATGCGCGGTGACGTCACACGCAGCTGCGCAGCGACGTCGCACACACCTGCGCATGCGTGGTGACGTCACGCGCAGCTGCGCGAGTGCGTCACGCACGCCTGCGCATGCGCAGTGACGTCCGGCGCGGCTGCATCACCGGCTGCGCCGCCTGCGCCGCCGGCTGCATCACCGGCTGCGGCGGCGGCAGGGAGCACTGGCTCCCGGGCAGGAGGTGCGGCGGAGGGGCGGCCAGCAGGGTGGCGCCCCTCGCAGGCGGTGACGCCCCTCCCAGGACCCGACGCCCTATGCAGCCGCTTACATGGCGGAATGCCAAAGGCCGGCACTGCATCCCAGTTACAAAGTGTTGGAAATAGCAACTTTCTACAAGTTTCCTTGTAGTGGTCTTTACTTTGAGGGCCATGCCGAGGCCGGTTCATCCATTAGGTGGACTACGCAGGCGCGTAGGGCGGCGTCACCCGGGAGGGGCGTCCCGCGCCCGGCTTTGCCCCGCCGCCCGCGCCGCGGTGCCCCACCCGGGGCACTCCGGCCATGCCCCGCATGCGCGGACGTGCAGCTCCGCAGCTCCGCGCATGCGTACTGGCTCCAGAGCCCACCTCCCACTTTGGAGTCAGTGCGCGTGTGCGCAATTTCACACATGCGCATTGGGCTCCAAAGCGGGAGGCGCGTTCCGGAGTCAGTGCGCATGCGCACAGATTGGCGCATGCGCACTGGGCTCTCCTCGGGAGCAACTGGGGGGGCGCAAAAAATTTTTTCACGTGCCCCGGGAACAGGTAGGTCCGACCCTGTCCATGCCTGGCCTACACTGTCAGATAATCCCGTTCAAAGTAGATAACCTATATTCAGAAACTGGATTATATGGCAGTGCAGGTGGGCCCTAACCATATTCAGCAGGAGTTTTGTGAGAATGTGTAATTTTGATATCTTTGTGGGACACAACAATAAGGTGACCTGTCAGGTAAATTCTTTGGTTGGCTCGCTTTGGGAGGCACAATGCTAAATGTGTTGAGTGTGTGGAGTAATAACTGTTATCCTGTTGGAAATGGCATCATCGTAAAATGGATCCAGAGTTGGCAAGACCCAAGCAGGGCTGTTGAGTACAAGGGGGACTTGGAGGTCTCTTATTCATAGTCCCACCATACCTCGAAATCGACTTGATGGCAGTCAACAACAAACTCAGAAAGCTCGCTTATTGATTCCCAACCTTGCGATACGTGTGTCTCTGTGCCTTGCAAGTCTAATGCGGCAAACGGTGCTGTGATGCCATTATAGTGATCTGTTTTCTTGGAGAACAAGTGCTCCGAGCTGAGGATGAGTCATTTATCTCGACAAGAGCTTATTCCACTACAAGCAATGAAGCTTCCTTCCGAAAGAAGGGATTTTCCTTTGCCTGCTCTGGCACGCTTTGGCATTAGCGGCAGGAGAGAGCCTCTCCCATACGTCAAGGAATTGCCAGCATGGTTGTAATTTCATATTTCCCTCTCGGCATTACTTCGCAAACAAAGATTCTTAGGAAGGACTCATCCCACGCTTTTTACAAGCACATTGATGACCAAAAAGGCCAATCTGAGATAGGCAAGTTCAGTTGCAGAAAGCACAGCAGAAAGTCTCCTTGGGTGTTGTCGTTTCCAAGTTGCGGTTCTTTCTGCGTTGTCGTTTCTCTTCGAGACCCATTCTGCGTGTCTCCTTGAAAGAGGCCGCAGCATTGTGGGTAGTGCGTCTCCATGCTTCCCGATGTGAGGCCAGGGTGGACCATTGTTGGTGATCAATCTGGCCGAGTCTGAGATGTTGTTTCAGGGAGTCCTTATATCTCTTTTTGGGGGCACCTCTCTTGCGCTGACCCGTGGCGAGTTCACCATAGAGTAGTATCTTTGGGAGGCGGTGGTCCTCCATCCTAGAGACGTGCCCAGCCCAGTGCAGCTGTGTTCTCAATAGCATGGCCTCAATGCTGGTGATCCCTGCTTGCTCAAGGACAGCAACATTCGTCACATAGTCATTCCAGTGTATATTTAGGATTGTGCGAAGACAGTGCTGATGAAAGCGTTCAAGGAGTCATAGGTGTTGGCGATAGGTGACCCATGTTTCAGAACCATAAAGGAGAATAGACAGTATGATAGCTCTGTACACACTGATTTTGGTGCTTTGCCTCAGGTGCTTGTTGCTCCAGACTCTTTTGTGAAGCCTCCCGGATGCACTCTATGCCTTTGCTAATCTGTGATCTATCTCTTTGCCAATCTTGGCATCTGAAGAGATGATGCTTCCCAGGTAGGTGAACTGCTGAACGGACTTAAGCACAGAATTGCCTATGCTGACGTGGGGATGATGGTGTTCTTCCTGTGGTGCGGGCTGGTAGAGAACTTCCGTTTTCTTCGGGCTGACTTCCAGCCCAAACAGCTCTGCAGCTGTTGCAAAGGAGGATGTGAGGCGCTGCAGAGCCGCTTCTGAATGGGCAACAAGGGCGGCAGCAGCAGCAAAAAGCAGCTCATGCAATTTGGATTTGAGGGGGAAAGTTTGGAAAAGCAATTCTCCCAAAGTGGGAAACAAAAGCAAACACATGGGATGGAGGGGTCATGAGTCACAGAGGGAAAACAAGAGGAAAGTTGACAAGGGAACCATCCAAAAGAAGTACACATGAGTAATCAGAATGGCAAGGAAAGTAGATGCAAATATACATATGTTTGCTGGGAAGGGAAAAAAAATACAGTATCTGCTGTGGAATCCAAGGAGTTGTATTTTTGATATCCTCAGGCTTCTCTATGAAAGAGTGCTGGTGCCTCGATCAACTACAACTCCTGGAATTGCATAGCAGGGTCTATTGACATTTGGTGGTGATTTGACTTGAACAACAGAATTTTATGCTTTCCAGCCCCATAACTAGACCCCGCAACTACTCAACCCAGGACAGTGTCGGAAGAACTTTCTTTCAATCCATTTAGAACAGGAGTGAGCAACCTACGGCCTGCGGGCCGGATGTGGCCCGACAGTCAATTCTGTCCAGCCCAGGGAGAAGGGCGTCGGGGGCAGGGCCAAGAGGAAGGGGTGCCGCTGCCGCCATCTCATTGCGGGCTCTGTGGGGCCTGTGTCGGCAGACAGGCCAGAGGAGCGGCGGCTTTGGAGTGCCTGCCATCCCTGGAGGCGATCTAGGCATGCAGCGGGAGCACTCGGTGACCTGCGGGGGCTGATCGCCCTGGCGACCCGGAAGACTTGATTGCCGGCTGCTTCCCCTGCAGGCCTGGATCGCCTCCAGGGATGGCAGGCACTCCATAGCAGGGCGATCAGCTGGGGAACAGCTGAGGGCGGGAACAGGGGGAGGCCTGTAGCCTCCGATCGCCTGCTGCTCTGCCCTCCTCTGCTGCGGCGGCGGCTGGTCCGCTTTGCCATCTGGGCTGGGGCCATTGGGCCATTCCATCTTGGTATCCTTCCTCTCTTGAGGATGTCGGCCTTCATCTAAGTTCGCGCCTTATCTCCTTGAATTTTATTTTATTTTATTATTGGTTGGTTTTTATTATTATAAAATAATAATTTTATAATAATAATATAATAAATAATATAATATAATAACGGTTTGCACCTTATCTTCTTGAATTTAATTTAATTTTATTATTGGGTGGTTTTTATTATTATTTTATAATAATTTTATTATAATAATATAATACAATAAATAATCTATGTATATAAGAAAAGTCAGTGTCTGTGGGCGGTGGGTGGGTGGTGCGACCGAGCGAATATGTGCCAGCATTTCGATTGGCTGCAACTGTCAGATTATTTGCATAAATGGCTGTGACTGGACAGCCTCCCAACATTCCAACACAGCACAGAGAGGAAAGGGAAGGGCCTGAGGCAGGCATACATGGCTGGAGTTGAAGTTAGCCAGTTGACAGTTTTTCTGTTGGAAATGGAATGTTCAGTACCTTCACCCAATACATTTCTAAGGTGACTCAGAGGGAAAGCAAAAGGCCTCAGGCAGTCAGCCACTGCGGCCCACAGCAATGATGGATCAGGACCAAACATGGCAAACAAGGGACCAATGGCCCACTTCACAACCTGGTGTGGTTTAGGGCAGGATGGGCCACGAACAGGGCCGTAGCCAGGATTTTGGTTCGGGGTGGCTGAGTTTGGTTCGGGGGGCTGAGACTGGGTGGAAGAGGGTCTACCCTAGCAAACCTTTTGTATTGTTATCCCAATAACCCCATGAATGTGGGATATAATGAGCATGGTGATCAGATCATGATATGAATAAACATAACAGTTTAAATAATGTACCAGTAAGGCCTTTTCGCGGACCACCCTGAGAATTTGGGGGCTGAAGCCCCTTAGGGCCCCCTGGCTACATGCCTGGCCACGAATGATAAGATTTGCAGTACCTTCACCTCATTCACTTCCCAAACAACACTCCAGCCCCTATAAATCACAGACCAGGCCCAAAATTGACATCAAGGCTTCCTTAACTTGATTTTCCTGACTAGGCCTCAGCTCATGGGATATTGTTAGGCTTCCTCAACTTGATTTTCCTGACTAGATCCCCAACAATGACAGAACAAGACCAAACGTGACACACAGGCCCCCAAGATGCACCCTACATCCTGGTACAGTTTGAGGAAGGATAGATCCAGTAACGGCCTCAAGGCAATGATGGAAATTATTGGATACAGATTCAGGTCGGCCCTCCATCCCCAGAATGAGCTGGGTGTCATCAGCATATTGATGACACTCCAGCCCAAAGCTGCGAACCAGCCGAGCGAGTGGTCGGACATAGTTATTAAATAACAGAGGGGAGAGAATTGCCCCCTGGGGGACCCCACAAAATAGGGAGGAACCCAGGCCTGGATCATGGCCTTCGGCCGCCCAAGGCCAAAGCCACTGCCCCCGCCCCCAGCTCCGCCCAGCCACCAGGTCCGCCCCAGCCGGCGCAAGGAGGAAGGAAAGCCCCACCCCCGGAGCCGATGCTGCGCATGCGCGGCAGTGGCCCCAAGGGCGGGGCCTCCCCGCGGCTCGCCCCTCCCTCCCGGGGCCGTGACATGCCGGCTTCCTCAGAAGTGGCGAAATCGCCCTTCTGAGGCGGGCGGCATGCCGCGGCCTTGGGAGGGAGGGGCGAGCTGTGAGGGAGCATCTCCCCCGCGGTTCGCCCCTCTCTCCAGGGGCCGTGACATGCCAGCCGCCTCAGATTTCGCCACTTCTGAGGCGGGCGGCATGCCGCGACCTTGGGAGGGAGGGGCGAGCTGTGAGGGAGCATCTCCCCCCCCCCCAGTTCGCCCCCTCCCACCCGGGGCCGTGACATGCCGGCCGCCGCACACGTGGCGAAATCCGAGGCAGGCGGCATGCCGCAAGCTTTGGGAGGGAGGGTTTAGGAGAGGGCTTTAGAAGGGAGGGGACGATCATTGGCGCTTCTGCGCCTGCGCGCAGGGGGGCACCATAGATTCGCAGAGGCAGCGGAACTGCCCCTGAGAGTCTATGGCGCCCTGCGCGCAGGCGCAGAAGCGCCAAAGATCAAACTTTTTTTAAAAAAAATTTATTTTGGGGGTCCAAATCGGCCACCTTGCCCCAATTCTGCCGCCCGAGGCCATGGCCTCGGGTGGCCTTATGGGTAATCCGGGCCTGGAGGAACCCCCGGAGACAACCTCGCCCCTCCTCACTCGCTGTAGCCACTTCCAGAGGAAGGAAGACAGCCAGTTTAAGACTGTCCCCCTTACCCCGGCAAGGCGGTGAGCCAAAAGATCATAATCAACTGCTGTGAGGTCCAATAACACAAGCAGCGCCGAACCGCCTTGATCTAGCTGGCACCGTAGCTTGTCTGTGATGGAGACCAGAACCGTCTCTGTGGCATGCCCTGAACGGAAGCCGGACTGGAAGGGGTCTAGCCAAGTGATGATGATGATGATGATGTAAGGCAGTGTTTCTCAACCTTCCTAATGGTGCGACCCCTTAATACAGTTCCTCATGTTGTGGTGACCCCCTAACCATAACATTATTTTCATTGCTACTTCATAACTGTATTTTGGGGGGTTGATTTTGTCATTTGGAAATTGTAGTTGCCGGGATTTATAGTTCACCTACAATCAAAGAGCATTCTCAACTCACCAACGATGGAATTGAACCAAACTTGGAACTCAAAACGCCCATGACCAACAGCAAATACTGGAAGGGTTTGGTGGACATTGACCTTGAGTTTGGAAGTTGTAGTTCACCTACATCCTGAGAGCACTATAGATTCAGCAATGATGGATCTGGACCACACTTGACACGAATCCTCAATATACCCAAATGTGAACACAGGTGGAGTTTGGGGAAAATAGATCGTGACATTTGGGAGTTGTAGTTGCTGGGATGTATAGTTCATGTACAATCAAAGAGCCCATTGCACCCTACCAATGATAGAATTGGGTCAACATTCCTACACAGAACCCTCATGCCTTGAAGGAACTAGCTGGCGTGAGCCTCCATCCCACCTCACACACTCCCCCTCACCCACACATGCGCACCATGCTGCCATGCGCCAAGCACGCCTGCTCTCCCATCCCTGCTTGGAGTCTCAGAATCAGCTTTCCCCTTGGCTGGGAGGCCTGCCAATCACAGCAGAGGAGAGCTTTAGATGGGAGAATTCGCAGTCTGTTTCCAAAAAGAAAGAGAAGGAAAAGCGGAAAGATCTTCAACCTTCTCTGCGAAAGGGCTTCCTAAGACCAGCAGAAATACATGTTTTCTAATGGTCTTTGGCGACCCCTCTGAAACCCTCTCGCGACCCCCTTGGGGGTCCTGACCCCCAGGTTGAGAAACACTGATGTAAGGGAACCTAGGACTGTTCCATACTGCTTGGTCGACATATGCTTCCTTTATTAAAAAAATACTTTCCCCATAAGACAAAAAAAACCTTAATTCTTTGATTTTGAGAAGAGCACAACAGGTTTTTTCCAAAAAAAAATTATTTTGAAGGAATTCTGATATTTTTAAGCCTGACATTTCAAGAGTGTGAACTCTGCAAAGGCTGGCGGGCAGCGTTCTGTGCCGTTGAGAAGTTAGCACAATGTTCCCGCAACATATGTCGCAAACTCCTCCTTCCTCTCTTACGAGGAAACTAAGATAACTCGTTCCACACTGTTCTGGGGATCCCTTGCTTAAGAGGAATAACCCAAATAAATAAATAAATAAATAATAATAAAACTTTATTTATATACCGCTCTATCTACCGGGTGTGGGGGGGGGGGGCGTCAGGGCAGTTTCCAAGCAACAACATCAAAACATACAAAAATAACAAAAATAACAGCAACATAAGCATAGAATTATCCAACAACACGTAAATATTAAAATAGAAAATCCTGCATTTAGATACAGGACTGTAATAGGTAAGGGACAAAAGTGGGGCTATTTCCAGGGGCCTGTTAGGAGAATGACTAGGGAAATATATAGGGGGCAAGGCCATGTCCGGACAGTGTCTGGGCCGAGCTAGCACTGGTCACTCTCAAAGATTTGTTGAAACCACCAAGTCTTCAAACTCTTGCGAAAGGAGAGGAGGGATCGGGCCTGTCTTATTTCCCTTGGAAGGGCCTTCCAGAGGTGGGGGGCACCACCGAGAAGGCCCTCTTTCTCGTCCCCACCAACTGTGCTTGTGACCATGGTGGGAGCGAGAGAAGGGTCTCCCCGGAGGATCTTAGAGTTTACGCTGGCTCATAGATGGAGATCCATTCGCAAAGATAGGCGGGGCCCGAACCATTTAGGGCTTTATAGGTCATGACCTGCACTTTGAATTTGTCTCGGCAACTTATCGGCAGCTGTGAAGGAGGGAATTCGATCCGAAAACAGTGACAGGATCGACTATCCTGACCACTGACCACTGCCACTAAATTATAAAGGCTCTAACTACAGCCAATAATGTAAAGATTTTCAATTATGTGTAGGCTCAAGCTTTGTGAGGATCTGAATTCGAATCTGTATTTTAAGTGTGGAGAGAATGTGAGGATTCGAACTCAGGATGTGACAGGGCAGAATGTCCTACCAATGCCACCACAATATGTAAGGACTCTTTACTTTTCACTTGCTGCCACCATATAATTTACTGTGCTTGGCTGCCCACTAGGAGAAAGTTTTTTTCAAGGCTTGTGGGAGAAAGAACCACTAGAAGAGATGTTTTAATCAAAGAACTATGAAGTTTATTCAAACAGAGGTTTAAGCGTAAAGGTTTCAGAGTTCAAGAGCTTGAGTGGTTACAATATCTACTCAGAGACACTTTTCTTAAAGTTACAATATACTATCTATGGAGATACAGTCTGCTACTATATCACTGCTCTCCTAGAACCAATAACTCCGCAGTTTTCTACACTCTGTTGGTCTTTAAATCAAACTGCTTCCTAAGCAGTTAAACACAGCTGCACTGCTACTCTCTCCCAGAGTAGAGTCAGGCTTCACTACTACTCTCCCTCAGAGTACAACCAGAGTCTTTATAACGTTTGCTGATAGCTGGTTAAAACAGACTCGCTAACTCTCCACACACCCTTCTGCCTTCGCAGTTAACCACCAACTGACTTAGTTTGAATCTCAAGATTCCAAAGCCACTTACAGTCTCCGCCTCCTGTTTCCACGGCAATGGAAACTTCCTGGAGGTTCTGTCAGCTAATATTCCTGTTAACCCTTTAAGTTTAGCTAAGTTTTACCCTTACAATATAAATACATATATATAAACACATTCAAAATCTGTAACAAATAAATATGACTTAGTCACAGCAGCCAATGAAGCTGTTTTAATAAGGGCGTTGTATGCTCCCTATAGTTTGTTCCAGTAAAGAGCCTGGCTGCCACCCATTGTACCAGTTGTAATTTCCAGGCCGTCTTCAAGGGCAGCCCCATGTAGAGCACATTGCAGTAGTCCAATCTGGATGTAACCAAGGCGGTGTTTTTCAGCCTTTTTGGAGCATAGGCACATTTTTTACATTGACAACATCCTGGGGCACACCACCAACCAAAATGACACAAAATGACACTCTAACACAGTAATACATATAGTTAATATGTTTTTTTTAATGTATTTATACACTCAGTGTGAAACCTGGGCCTGTTTCGATGAACACAATATATACAGTATATGACTTCCTCTCACATACTTATACATGGCTATCATGTCTTCTCTCAGCCTTCTCTTCTTCAGGCTAAACATGCCCAGCTCTTCAAGCCACTCCTCATAGGGCTTGTTCTCCAGACCCTTGTGAAATTTCACCCTGAGTGAAACTTGCTTCCAGATAACTATGGATGTCATGAAGCTGTTATAAACAGTTCCTTTGGGGGGCACTCTCGAAAAATCCAGTAAAATTGTAAAAAAAATAAACATTTCCAAGCGGAGAGGGAACAATTCCGGTATTCGGCGGAGCCCTTCCTTTGCCTCGGGGAGGATCTTTGGGGAGGGAAAGAGGGAGAAAGAGCTGCTAGGAGGGGGAAGAGTGACAATTTCCCACGGCACACCTGCTGATCGCTCACGGTACACTAGTGTGCCGCGGCACACTGGTTGGGAAACACTGAACCAAGGCATGAACCAATCTGGATAGAACACAAAACGACTCCTTGTCCCTTTCCTCCTTCAAAATGCACAACATCCAGGGCAAATCTCATCTATCTTGGCACGTGATGTACGAAACCTCACAAATGCATCTCCCCATTCCTGGCCTTACAAACACAATGCCATCAGCCCTCCATATCCATAGATTTTGTATTAATGGCTTGCAAATATATCTTTTAAAAACAAAAATCCAAACAGCAAACCTTGGTTTTGCCATTTCATTTAACTATGACGTTGTATATCATGGGACTTGAGCATCTGAGGATTTTGACATCCAGGCTGAGCCCTGTGCACAATGGTCATGGGCGAATGTTGTACCAAACTGCCAGTTTTGTCATCAATCCACATTTCTTTCTCGACACATGAAAAATATATATTTTCCAACCATTTGGGGGATATTTTATGACATTCTTTCTCAGGAATCAAGACCATGCAAGATGGGGATGATAGGAGCTGTGGTTCAGCACACATCTATAGGCATCCAGTGTATAAAACATCTATGGCAAACATTTCACAAATGGTTTTACAGGACAGCAAGCAAAGAGTTCTGTTGCTGTTCAACGTAGCTTGACCCACCTCTGGGCACATCCTCACTCCTGTTGGCAGAGGATGATAGGACTTGTATTCCGAGATATTGGGAAGATAGCTGCTAGAGCAGACATTTGCTTCGATATGGAAAGTGAGATTGATCTATCTATCTATCTATAATAAAAGTCCGTGTTTGCTGAGGAGGTGCGGAGGAATATGTGCCAGCGTTTTGATTGGTTGCCACTGTGGGAATATTTGCATAAAGGTCTCTGATTGGCCAGTCTCAGAAATCCAACACTCTAAAGCACCAGACAGAGGTAATTGGTTTTCACTGAGACACTATTTGCATAAAGGACTCTGAGTGGCCAGCAAAACAGAATGCAACAGAATGCTTGAGTTAGCCAAATGACAGTTTTTTTCCATTGGAAATGGAATGTTCATTTTCTGGGAGGTGCGGAAGTGACAAGGAATATGTGACAGCGCTTCGATAGGTTGCCACTATGGGATTATTTGCAGAAAGGACTCTGATTGGCCAGCCTCAGAACTCCAACATTCTACAGCCCCAGACAGAGGGGATTGGTTGCCACTAAAATGGTATTTGCATAAAGGACTCCAATTGGCCATCCATATTCCAATATTCTAAGGCGACGCAGAGAGAAAAGGAAAGGCCTCAGGCAGTCAGACACTGCGGCCCACAGCAGTGATGGATCAGGACCAAACTTGGCACACATGGGCCCAATGGCCCACTCTACACCGTGGTGCAGTTTGGAGGGGGATGGACCATGGCCAATAGGACTTACAGTACCTTCACAAAGTTCCTAAGACCACTGCAAGCCACATAAAGATCTAATAGGAACCAACCTTGGCACACAATGCCTTCCTCAAATAACCCAGGCACTGCCAGGTCCCCAAGCTAGTGTGTATGTATGTGTGTGTGTGTGTGTGTATATATATATATATATATATATATACACACACACACACACACACACACACACACACACACACACACACACACACAGAGTGTTCCCTCATTGCGGGGGTTACGTTCCAGGACCGCCCGCAATAAGTGAAAAAACATGATGTAGGGATGCTCTATTTATTTTAATATTTATACATTATTTTAGTAGTTAGGCACTATTTTAAGTCTTTATAAACTTAAAATACAGTGAAGGAAAGGAAGGAAATGCCCTCCAAGGCTGGAGGGAAGGAGGGAGGACTGAGGAGGGAAAGCACCTTGGAGAGCAGTGGCGGCAAATCCCCACAAAACAGCAAAAATACCATGATATATATTTTAAATTAATATTTTTCTTAAATCAGCGAAACAGCGAGTCCACAATAAGCAAACCGCGAAGTAGCGAGGGGACACTGTATGTATAGCATTCAGAGACATCTCTGTCTCTTTATCTCATTCTCTTTCTCCTGGTAAAAGAGTGGAGATAAATCAACAACCGGCTTTTTTTCCTGCTCCTTTCCCTCTTTTCTGGAAGGAAGCCCCTCGCTGTGGATCTGCAGTCCGGGTTTCCCTGCTGCAGTATGACATCATGGAGAAAGGAAAGGTTGGTCTCATTCCAGCACTGAGTTCGTGATTAGGGCTGTGCATAATTTTGTTTCTAATTCGTAAGTTTTGGATATACAAATAGATATTACTAGCTGTACCCGGCATGCGTTGCTGTGCCCTATTTAGGAGATGCAAGAAAGTCTGAGTATGTAAGGGTTGGAATTGATGTTACTTATGGTGTTGGTGGGGTCATGGCTGTGTCGTTGTGGGTTGTTCTGGTGGGTGGGATGTCGAAGTCCTGTGGAGTTGTGTGTGTTGTGTGTGAGTTGTGTAGTGGGTCTGTAGAGGTAGGCATCACGAATTGTGTGGTTTGGTGGTAGGTAAGTGAGTGTATTTTGTTGTGGGTGTCTTTGGCGATGCCAAAGACACTGCCGAAGGGCAGTGGCAAGGCGGCAGCAGTGACCCCGGTCCTTTTCTCTTCACCCTCTGCCATCCGGAGGGCAGTAGCGGCGAGGCCAGCGTCCCCACGCCTCGTTCTCCTTCACCCTCCGTCCTCCGGAGGGCAGGCTCAGGGGCGCAGAAGCTTCTCGGAGTACCCAGGAGGTCTCCGTGTGGTAGCCGCTGCTCTGTGGCAGCCGCCATCTTTCCTGGCGGCACTTCCGGCCAGGAGGGGGCGGGACCTCCGGTCTGCATTATTTGGGCGTCAGTTTCCAGCCGGACTCTTTTCCTGACGGATTGACTTCCGTTGGAGCCTTTTCGGCCGGACCGGAAGTGGTTCGGCCGCCATGTTTTTTTGTAGTTTTGGGGGGTATTTTCAGTGTTGCTTCCCCAGAGAGTCCCAGAAGCAACCGAAGCGGCGGAGAGCGGCTGTGGGTCCCCCAGCGATGGAGGCAAAGGGATGTGGAGGAGGAGGAAAGGTTATGATCCTCCCCCCCTGCTCTTTCTTCCTCCTCTGCCTTATCCTCCTCCTCCTTGCCGGCTCCATTGCCGCTAGTTCCCGCCCCCGCCGGGATCGGGTGAGAAGCGGCGGTGAGGTAGCGAAGGAGGCCAAGGAGGCGGCGGGATGGCGGAGGAATTGGTGAGCAAGTGTCACCCTCTGAGGCTTCTTGGCATTTGACCCCCCCGGACAACAGACAAGGCAGCTGAGGTACAACAAGCTTTATTGATTATAAAGTAGCAAAGTGGATAATAAGTCCAGGAAGCCTTTAATATGCAGCTTCCAGATGGCAGCAGACACTGGAATCAGTAAGGCTTGAGAATCCGCAACGGCAGGATCTCAAGCGGAGGAAATGCAGGAACAAATGCGGGATGCTTTAGATAGTCTTTGAGCCCCCCGATCGGCGCAAGAAGATCGGGCGGCTTTGGGTACTGCAGGCAAAGTCAATGCAAAGCAATGCAACTTCCCCACAGGCTCGGTGATGAACAGGAACAAGGCTAGATGCTGGAACGAGTCAGCCAGGAATGGCTGGCTGGCTGGATCTTAGTAGCTGGCCGAAAGGCCCGGTTCACTTGGACATCATGGCAGTAGCGGTCGTTGGTACGAGATACTGCTAAGCAGGATCACACAGCTTTTATAGGATTTCTGCCAGCAGGGCCCAGTGCGTCGAACATCAAATTGGATGATGGATGAGCCCTGGGTTGTTTTGAGAACCTCAGTCCTGAAGAATGTAGGCCCTCGTTAGTGCGGACCATCTGGCCTGGGGAGTAGCGCTTACTGCTCCGAGTACTCGCCTTTGCTGTCAGCTTGGTGGGCTCCGCTTGGCCTTGACATGCTTTCAGCCTGGCATCTCCCTTGGACAGTGTAGAAGAGCAATATAGAGGCCTCTGACAGGGGCTGGGAGTTAACACAGCTGTGCTGTAAAGCTTCTCAGAAACAAGCGGGCAAAATGCAGACCCAAGGAAAGATGCTGTCGGAGGCCCTTGAATCTCTTGGGGTGTGACAGCGAGTGCCCTCAGTGTGCGAGTGCTGAGGGCGAGGGGTTGGGGTTGTGGGGTGGTCTGATTGTGTGTTAATGAGGCTTTCCCCCCTCCCCTCCCCTCCCCTCGCGGGGGAAGGAGGCCGCTGGCATTCACCAAGTGCCGCTATGCTTGGTGTCAATGGCCGTTTTTGGGGGTCGTGTTTAGGGGTCTTCCGAGGTATCTAGGGTGGATTTTTTGTGCCCTGTAGGTACCTCGGGGTATGGTGGAATGTGTTGGGGGGGTTTAGTGGTTATGGGGCATATAGTTTGGCTGCCTATATGCGACATTGCACGGACCTTCTCTTTTTATATATATAGAAGAAACACGCAAAAACTCCACTAGTTTTTTGTTGGTTTTTTTTTTTAGGATCTGTATACAGAGGATGGAAACACTGTAGAACAAAAAGAAATTCACAATTGGTTTGGGTCAGGGAATTGGATTCAAAGCTGGGCTATAATACAGGAGATTTTTAGGTGGAGGGAAGCAAATTAGAGAACAGGATAGTCCATTTGAGAAGGTGATTGAGAAATGTTTGAGAGAAGAGAAGAAAGTGGCAGGAGATCTGTATGAACAAATCATTACAGTAAAAGACCGGGACTGTGGCACAGCTGGCTGGAAGTCAGCTGCATTAAGATCACTACTCACTGAAAGGTCATGAGTTCGAAGCCAGCCCAGGTTGGAGTGAGCTCCTGACCAAAATCGTGTAGCTTGTTGTCGACCTTTGCAGCATGAAAGACAGTAAGACGTGGGGCGAGTCTGCGCAGTAGCGCCTACACGGGTCATGTCTTCCTCCCTCCCCCCTCCCGCAGAAGCGACAGCATTAGCAAAGTGAGGCAAAGCGAGCAGAGCGAGGCTGGGAAGAAGGGAGCCAGTGGAGGCTGGGGGGGAAGAAAGGGTATTGGAGGTTCCAATTTCCCACGCCACACCTGATGATCGCTCACGGCACACTGGTTGGGAAACACTGCCCTAGTCACTAAACCCGATGGAGCTGTCAGATGGAGCGTAACCCCCGCAATGAGGGAACACTCTGTGTGTGTGTGTGTGTGTATGGAGCTGTCAGAGGCTAACTTGGTCTTACTTTCCTCCTTGAGCAAAGAGTTCTCTCACCACACAGTCCTGCGGCCTTTGGTTGCTACTTTCTTTGGTGCCATGAAAGTCTTAAATCTTTTTTATATATATTTAGATCTGTACCCAAATCCCCATTTTGCAGAGCCTGGATTTGTAGAAGCAGAGCTCTGTTGCCTGCAATGTTTCCTCAGTTCCCAGGGTCACCCTTTCATCCTTTCACAGTTGGATCCTGAAATGTACCGGTCCTGTACTATGTGACACAGGAAGGAAAAGGAACCAGGTCTCTCCTTGAAGTGTAAGATCAGACGGTTTCTATTTTAGACTTTAAGCACAAACGGTATTAGGAGGACCAGAAACCGAATCCTCGAGTGACCTCAGCGTTGAATCCTGGGGGAAATCCGGTTTTGTCAAGGAGAGGTGAGCTCTTCCTTTCACTCGATCCAGAAAGATGTTGACTAGGGGAAGTCCCATGTTGGTGGGACAGTGGCGCGGATTTGAATCGTAAGGGAGCGCTCTGAGACCTAAACACAACTTGGTGATGCGTCATTCAGCACTTTGAATTGTGATTAATCTATTTATTTATTTATTTATTTATTTATTTATTTATTTATTTATTTATTTATTGCTAGCTTGCCTTGCCCGGGTTATTTGAAAAAGTCATTTTATTTATTTACAAAATGCATATGTTTGTGCGTGAACTACAACTCACACCATGCCAGGTTAACCCCCTGAAACTCCATCAGTGCTTTAACGTTTGTCATGTTAGGCAATGGTCACCGTCTTCAGTGTCTTAATCTTTTAATTTTATATTGTCGTGTTGTTTATTTGCATTGGTTTTGTATTTAAGTCATATTATTTTGATTTGCTCTTGTGTTCTTACGTTTTATTGTGGGTTTTTTTTGTATTGATGGGCATGGCCTCATGTAAGCCGCCCCGAGTCCCCGTGCGGAGATGGTGGCGGGGCACAAATAAAGTTAAATAATAAAATAATAATAATAATTTTGCTCTAGATCAGACCTGGGTAACCTATGGCCGGATGCGGCGCAGCAGCCGATTCTGTCCGGCCCGGGGAGAAGCAGCCCGGGGGCGGGGCCAAGAAGAAGGGGTGCTGCTGCCGCCATCCCATCGCGGGCTGTGGGACCTGCGTCAGCAGACAGCCCGCCGCTCCAGACAACAATCGGAGGAGCGGTGGCTTTGGAGTGGCTGCCATCCCGGGAGGTAATCCGGGCCCACAGCGGGAGCAGTCGGCGACCTGCGGCAGCTGATCGCCCTGGCAACCCGGAATACTTGATCGTCTTCCGGTTCGCCAGGGTGATCACCCGCCGCAGCTCGCTGACCTATAAGGCGCATCTGTCCCTTTAAGAAATGGAACCATAGCACTCTCGCGTCACCTAAGAAGTGACGCAAGAGTGCTATGGTCGTGCCATCTTGGATTCACTCAGACGCGGCTAAGTAAACAAAGTTAGAGTTAGTGCTGCAGCTGCGCATCAAGTGAGAGTGGCAATTTGGGATCACAGCAAGACAAGCGAGTGACAGTGATGGAGAAGTTTTTGAGAAGGGAAAATGCAAATGCCGAACAGTGAGTGTATAAATACATTAAAAAACATATTAACTATATGTATTACTGTGTTAAAGTGTCATTTTGTGTCATTTTTGTTGGTGGTGTGCCCCAGGATTATGTAAATGTAAAAAATGTAAGCAAACATATTATTATAATTATGTCAGGCCCAAGTTGTTTCTATAATTATTTTAGTATTATTATTACTTCGCTGTGCATCTCCAACTGATTTTGAGAGCTGTTGTTGCTCTTAGACACCTTAAAGTCATATGGCTTGGCATGACTGCATGGATTGCTGTTATTTCCCACCAGAGCAGTACCTATTGATCTACTCACATTTACATTGATCCCAGTGCCATCAATAACAAGTAGGAATATCCCCTATAATATCTTAGGCTCTGTGGCTGGGACTTTGGTGTTTATCCTTATCTACAAGTCAAGGCCCCGGTGATGTCCACAGACACCGTCAAGGGCACACAGCCGGCATGTACTCACATCTACCTGCGCTTTGCTAGGTTGCCAAATGCCAGGGTGACCTCCTGGGCCTTCGATGTTGCCCCTCGGGAGATGCCACAGGAGCAACCTGCGTCACGTAGCCAGACTACTCAGATGGAACCAAGCCCATCAATTGTCGTGGCCTCGACACTGTAGGGACTATAGTTTTCTGTCCCAACACCTCCCCCATCCGTGCCACTCAAAACACCCCAGAGGCATACCGGATGGGCGAACCTCCAGTCTCCTTTCCAAGGGACACGCTCCATGCTGGCGCCTCCATATCGACCGCGGAGCATCCGCTCGCTCCCACTGCGCATGCGCAAGGGTCCTCGGTGTCGACAATGAAGCGCCAGCTCGAAGTGGAGCCGCTGAAGATCGAGCGGCGGCAGGAATTGCAGCCTTGGAAGCGGGGGAGAGCGAGAGACTGAGAGGCATGAGAGGAATCTGAACAAGCGACTCAGATTCCTTACAAGCGACTCAGATTCCTTGTTCAGAAGGGATCTGAAGTCAGCCCCTCGGTACGGGCGCGCTCTCTCCACCCTGACTCTCCAGCTGGAGAGCAGCAAGAGGCTGCTGGGCGGTACGCCCGTATCGGAGGAATGGTTTTGTGGCGCCAAAGCCGCACGCCCCCCCTCTTAAGAGCTACAAGAGGCTGCTGGGCGGTACGCCCGTATCGGAGGAATGGTTTTGTGGCGCCGAAGCCGCACGCCCCTCCTCTTAAGAGCAACAAGAGGCTGCTGGGCGGTACGCCCGTATCGGAGGAATGGTTTTGTGGCGCCGAAGCCGCACACCCCTCCTCTTAAGAGCAACAAGAGGCTGCTGGGCAGTACACCCGTATCGGAGGAATGGTTTTGTGGCGCCGAAGCCGCACGCCCCTCCTCTTAAGAGCAACAAGAGGCTGCTGGGTGGTACGCCCGTACCGGAGGAGTAGATGCAGAGGCGCCTCTCAATAGGCTGAACAGACTGGGTTTGGCGGGTTAGAGCTCAACGGAGGGCTTTTGATTTTCCTGTTTGCCTGCTTTGAAGGGACTCCAGTCCCAGCCGTCCTGCGCATGATCCCAGTGGGTCAGAGGCGCCAATTGGGGAACTCCAGCCCCGACGGCCTCGCGCATGCTTCACACCCGAGGGTGGAGCAGAGGCGCTCACCTCCATGGTGACAGGCTCATGAGCTCAGAGAAGGTTGGCGGCCATTTTGGCGGCATTTATCCTCTGGTTTTCTTTTTCCGTTAGAGCTGCCATCTTGGTAGCCAACGGACACCCAGGTGTGTGCTTCATTGTTTCGAAGCCCCCCCATTGCCTTGTAGTATTCGGCGGTTTCCCTCTAATTACTAATCATGGATGACACTCCTAGCTTGCAAGATCATATTGAAAAAGTCTCTTTAGTTGTCCAAAGACAATAGTTCAGTCTGGTTTTAGACAACCAACTGTCAATAAGTGATAATAATTCTGACATTAGTTTATATATACAATAAATAATAATATGAACTTATAATTTGATTGAATCTAATTTTATGCTAGCCAAATAATTAACTTTCTCAATTAATTATTAATTTAACTATGAAATGAGATAACGAGTATTCACCAATAATAATAATATTAATAATATTAATTGATAATAATTAATATTAAATTTCTTCTAATTAAAAGTTTTGTACTTATTATACGCTAGTCAAAGAAATATTAGATAAGATTCCTAGCTGTCGCAACGGTGGCGGATAAAAGGATCTGAGGTGTCAGCCCCTCCCACTGGCTATATATGCTGGAGGGGATGTGGGCGGGGCTACCATTTAAAGAGATATTAGCTTTTAAAAGATTCCGAACTGTCCACGCAGGCGAGGGAAATACCATAAGTACGATTCACAGTGACCACGAAAGGGAATATGTAAATGTAAAAAATGTGCTGCGGCTCAAAAAAAGCTTGAAAATCACTGCCCTAAGTGACCCATGCGCCATGATTTTTACACCACTGTTTGAATGGGCATCAATAGAATAACTCTGGCCATCAAATGAGTCTTGGCTGAAATACAGAGCAAGCCCCAGCTCTTGGGAAAGCCCCATTAAAGGAAAGTGTTTGCCTGACAGGCAGAAATCAAGCCTAGTGTTATGGTTTGCTCAAATCCGTTTTGCAGCCTGGCACAAAATAACGCACTTGATGCTCCTGAGGACAGCTTGTGCCAGTCCTCGTGTTGCACACCCCCCTGTTCTCAACCGCCCTCCCTGCTCTTTTCCATTTATATTTCATGTGGGTTGATTGTTGGTCAAAGTGTGACTCAATCTGCACGCAGCCGTGCCTTTGCAGAGCATCTGAGCTTGGTGCATCTAGGTGGAGATCCTTGGCAATCCACAGCCAGTTTGGATATCATCACAGCTAGCCCAAACCAGGTTAAGAACAGCTCCAGTACTATCCAAGATGCCAAAATAGCTGAAAAGAGCTGAAAAGAGTCACTCCTAGAGCTGTGGAAGGAGCTGTCTCTGGTGCTGAAAGGCACCCTCGTCCAGTGTTTTTCAACCTTTTCTGAGCTGTGGCACATATTTTACATTTACGAAATCCTGGGCCACACCACCAACCAAAATGACACAAAATGATACTCTAACACGGTAATACATATAGTTGGCCTGGCTCCCCCCTGCTCCCTCTGTTTGGCTTTATGCCACCACTGGCCAGCAGTTTCTCCAGGCTTGAGGATGGCACTGCCAAGCGAGCTTTGTGCTAGCTATGCCACCACTGGCTTGGCATTGCCATCCTCAAGCCTGCAGAAGCTGCGGGTAGAGCGGAAGCCACAGGGGGCCGGAGCCAGGCCGCACCAAGGCCCGCCCCCTCTCCTCTGGCTTTGGAGCTCCCAGCAGCTTCTCCAGGCTTGAGGATGGCAATGCCAAGCCAGTGTGTGCTAGCTATGCCACCACTGGCTTGGCATTGCCATCCTCAAGCCTGGAGAAGCTGCTGGTAGAGAAGAAGCCACTGGGGTGGAGCCAGGATGCACCAAGCCCCCCCTCCCCTCTGGCTTTGGAGTTCCCAGCAGCTTCTCCAGGCTTGAGGATGGCAATGCCAAGCCAGTGGTGGCATAGCTAGCACAAGGCTGGCTTGGCACTGCCATCCTCAAGCCTGGAGAAGCTGCTGGTAGAGCGGAAGCCACAGGGGGTGAAGCAAGGCAGCACCAAGCCCCCTCCCCTCCGGCTTTGGAGCTCCCAGCAGCATCTCCAGGCTTGAGGATGGCAATGCCAAGCCAGTGGTGACATAGCTAGCACAAGGCTGGCTTGGCATTGCCATCCTCAAGCCTGGAGAAGCTGCTGGTAGAGCAGAAGCCACAGGGGGGCTGAGCCAGGCTGCACCAAGCCCCTCCCCTCTGGCTTTGGAGCTCCCAGCAGCTTCTCCAGGCTTGAGGAAGGCAATGTGAGCCAGTAGTGGCATAGCTTGCACAAGGCTGGCTTGGCCCTGCCCTCCACAAACCTAGACCAGCTACTGGGAGTGCCGAAGCCGGGGGGGGTGGCAGGGCTTGGCGCAGCCTGGCTCCACCCCCTTCTGAGAAGAGCCCCATCTGGCTGGGATCGACCTCCTTTGGTCCTGGGATCGACTGGTCAATCGCGACCGACTTCCTGGGCAGCCCTGTTCTAGACTCTGCTGAGTGTTTACAGTATAATAATAATATCAATAACAACAACAATAACAACACCTCTGAGGTTCTGTCCTTGGTCAGACAGGATGGAACCAAAAAAAGGCAATGTTAAGAACTGTTTTTATCTTCTGGCCCAAACCTCGCTGGTGCTGGCCCTATAGAGCAGTGTTTCCCAACCTTTTTTGAGCCACGGCACACTTTTTACATTTGCAAGATCCTGGGGCACACCACCAACCAAAATGACACAAAATGACACTCTAACACAGTAATACATATAGTTAATATGTTTTTAAATGTATTCATACACTCAGTGTGAAACCTGGGCCCGTTTCGATAAACTCAACATAGAAATCCTGGCAGGAATGGCAGAAAGACACAAACTTCCCACACAGAACTCCCACAAGCAAGAGAAAATGCTATAAGAGTTTGGTGGGCTTTGACCTTGAGTTTTGGAGTTGTAGTTCACCTACATCCAGAGAGCACTGTGGACTCAAACAATGTTGGATCAGGACCAAACTTGGCATGAATACTCAATATGCCCAAATGTGAACACAGATGGAGTTTGGGGAAAATAGACCTTGACATTTGGGAGTTACAGTTTCTGGGATTTATAGTTAACACACAATCAAAGAGCATCCTGAACTCTTGCAACAATGGAATTGAACCAAACTTGGCATATTGAACTCTCGTTACCAACAGAAAGTACTGAAAGGGTTTGCTTGGGAATTGACCTTGAGTTTGGTAGTTGTAGTTCACCTACACCAAGAGAGCACTGTGGACTCAAACAATGTTGGATCAGGACCAAACTGGGCATGGATACTCAAAATGCCCAAATATGAACGCAGATGGAGTTCAGGGGAAATAGACCTTGACATTTGGGAGTTGTAGTTGCTGGGATGTATAGTTCCCTTACAATCAAAGAGCATTCTGAACCCCACCAGTGATAGAACTGGGCCAAACTTCCCACACAGAACCCCCAGGAGGCAAGAGGAGGTCTCTACTTGGGGAAAGGGAGGCAGGCCTTCCCAATGCATGGAGAGGGAGAGACCAAGAAGACAACGGGTGGAGAGGGGGGGGGGGTTGTAATTTCGTACCTTTATCGAGGTAGGTTTCTTAGGGTTTTTATACTTCAACACACTAGACTCCCCCCCTCCCTTTTCCTGGAGGTTCCAATTTCCCACGGCACACCTGATGATCGCTCACGGCACACTAGTGTGCCCCGGCACACTGGTTGAGAAACACTGCTATAGAGTTCTCCTCAGTGGCAGCTGGTGGAAGTCTCAGTGTAATGGCTGAGATCATGGACCCAGTGGGTGGAGCATGAGGCTCTATTTGCACAGCACCGCGCCTTCCACCCATCACGGCAGATGTGAAAGCCAAAAGGCTGCTGTTGCTATGGGAGAAGGAGGCAACTCAGCGGAAGAAGTCAATCATTTTGACTGCACTGAGAAAAGGACCAGTGACCCCCTCCCACTTGGAGTGAAGCATCTAGGATTGGGACCAGCCACCCTTTCAGTCTTGGAATTGCCTCCTCCTTACCCTCCTCTTGCCAACCACACAGAAGCAGCAGCAGCAATCCGATCAGATGGGGCAACTCTTTGGAGTCTTGGCTGCCTTCACGAGGAGTTGGGAGGTCTGGAGGGACACCCATTCCCCCCAAAGGGAGACACAGAAGCATGACCTACGCTCAGGGATATGTATGCCACAAGCATGATTCAAATAATATAGTGAAAGCTTACAGTGCACAATCACTAATATAAAGCAATATGTAATCCTATCTAATGGCAATAAATCCTCCAATGGGATTAGCCTATCATTCAAGATGTGTAACTTTTGGCAGGTTAACTGTTGTAATTATTCAAATAAACATTTCATAAAGGTTCATTTGTGTCATCATTATTTTTATGCAACCATTCTGTCACGATCACGGACTTACCGGCCCCTTAATCACACACACAGAGACGTACTGAAGGCTAACTACTTTATTGAGTATAATAACAGTTCAAAGATATAGTCCTATAAGAATATAAAAGCAATCCAAAAAGCTTGAAGTGTCAATGTCCGAGATAACGTAGCAAATAGGCAAAAGTTTAGCAAGGTTCCACTTGACTGTGGATCAGGAACAAAAGCAAGGCTCCACAATGCTGTGGATCAGGAACAAGGGCAAGGCTTGATGATCTCTAGCTATCCAGCTAGTGATCCCACTCCGCTTCACGCCTATTCAGGTGCGACGTGGCCGGAGAACTGAGGATTCGTTCCCACGGATCCTATACTTAATCCTTCGGCCGAGGTCCCCGACGCTCTAGGCTTCTTCGTCTCCAATCCCTGCTGACGGACCTCGGCCGGTCTAGGGCCCGGGACCAATCCCTCCTGCTAGACTCGATGTTCCGTCTTCAGCTGTGTTGCTATCTCCCTGAGAGCTTTCCTCCTAGCCGTTTCCCATGCGCCTTCTTCCATATCTTCCCCAGGAGTCTCCTGAGGAAGATCTTCCTCCCGGATGTTCATAGCTCCCCGAATCGGAATCTAATTGCACCTGGTTATCTGAATCATCCCTAGGACCAAAACACATTTCTTCCCAGGCCAAGCTCTCTGTGGGCGAAAGAGGCCCTTGCGGGGAAAGCTGCCCTTCGCCCCAGTCATCTAGCTCATCCTCTGAATCCCGTTCTAGCTCAGCTGGTTCTAATGCTAATGGGACCCCCGGTCCTGTCCCCTGCCCTCCAGGCACAAACGAGAACTGCTGTGCTACACATTCATTGATTCATATATGCATTAATTCAAATTCATGTGGTCTGGGACCCAATCATGTCCTTTTGGTTACAACATAAATTATACATTCATTATTGGCATTTCTTCATTTCAAGATAAAGTTTACAGTTATACATTGATTGTTATCATTCCTGATCAAATTAAATCATATAAGACAGTTCTTACACTTTAATCCTGATCAAATTAAATCATATTTTACTTTACACCTTCAGTTTGAGTCATAGGGAGCATTTCAACCATCATATTACATAGAAATCATAGTTTTTAACTTTCCAAATCAATGTTGCACTATGAATGATGGCTCTATTGTAATGTCTTGGCCCACTTTTTTTTATTATTAAGCAAGTTAGGGTATGTTAGGTATGTACCTAACGACTATAGGAGAATCTACCACCACCTATGCCATGGGACTTGCTTACAGTTCTTTATGTATTCCATACAGAGCCAAAAGAAGGAGGAATAAAAAGAGGAATAGTCGGAACGCACCGCTGCTAGAGTCTGTGACCTCTAAAACACAGCCCTGAAGAAGCGACGCCAGAGACGACGCGAAACGGCCCCGAAGGGGGTGCCCATTGGAGTTTTATTTATTTATTTATTTCTTCAGTTTTGTATTCCGCTCCTCCCTACAGGCTTGGGGCGGGTGACACTAAAAATGCACATGGGCAACATGTCGCAGACATGCAGCCCTACAATAGAACATAAAACAGGTTAAAAACACAATTCGACATATCACGAGGTGCAGGGAATCTACAGAGAGTATGCGACATACCATCCGTTAGGATTTAATTGAACGCCAGTTCAAAAAGGGAGGTCTTACAGGCCCTTCTGAAAGGGGCTAGTTCCGGGATGGCTCGAGCACTGTCCGGCAGTGTTTTGCCGTAGGCACGGATACCCCCACAACGAGGGAATCACTCCTTACCCAGCAATAAGCCAGACGCGACCCCACATTGGGAAAGAGCCGCTTGCTGCATTCGCAGACCGAAATTAAGGCATACGCCTTTAAGCGAACACCTCACCTTCGCCCCAACGCAGCCAGGTCGACAACGCCGAAGAACGGGAGGAGAAAGAATCCTAACCCGCTAAGGACACACCCCAGCACGAGCCGGGACTGAAGACCCCTTGTATTCAACCGTAGGTAACGTACCCAAAACGGGAGACCCACAAACGCCCCCGCGGCGCGCGGGAGCGCACAGCCTTTCAAGTTTTCGCCAGAGTTTCAGGGCACTACGTGGATGGGACTATAGCCAGGAGGATCCACCCGGGACGCGCTACACGCCAAAACACGGGAACCCACCCTTGTGTTTGGCAAAGCTCCCTCGCTTAGCAAAAGGAACAAAAAGGCCCCACAGTGCAACCAGAAAAGAAACGGCAGTCCCTTTTTAAAAGACGCAAATAGCAAGGGGGATCAACATAACAGCAAGAGAACTTATAATGCTAATCGTCCCCTGCTATTCTGAGTCCATATTGAAGGCATAATAGAATATTATCAAAACACACATCCACTAAGCCTGACTCTGGAGCCCTAACTTGCTCAAAAATAAAAAAAAAGTGGGCCAAGACATTACAATAGAGCCATCATTCATAGTGCAACATTGATTTGGAAAGTTAAAAACTATGATTTCTATGTAATATGATGGTTGAAATGCTCCCTATGACTCAAACTGAAGGTGTAAAGTAAAATATGATTTAATTTGATCAGGATTAAAGTGTAAGAACTGTCTTATATGATTTAATTTGATCAGGAATGATAACAATCAATGTATAACTGTAAACTTTATCTTGAAATGAAGGAATGCCAATAATGAATGCATATATGAATCAATGACAAGCATGATTCAAGCCAATGTGTTGCAAACAAACAAGTCAAATGCAGGGTACAATACTACTCTTAAGTGGATTTGGAATTGGTTAAGTCAGTGTTTCCCAACTGGTGTGCCGTGAGCGATCATCAGGTGTGCCGTGGGAAATTGGAACCTCCAATACCCTTTCTTCCCCCTCCGGCCAAACAATTTTTCTTCTCCACTCGGGCTCCCTTCTTCCCAGCGAGTCTGCGCAGTAGTGCCCACACGGGTCACGTCTTCCTCCCTCCCCCTCCCCTCCTGAACACGCTCGCGCTGCCCCCTCGGATCAAAATGGCGGCAGAAGCAGCAGCGTGAGCAAAGCGAGCAGAGCAAGGCTGGGAAGAAGGGAGCCCAAGTAGAGAAGAAAAAGTAAGTGTTCGGCAGGAGGGGGAAGAAAGAGCGCGAAGGGGGAGGAAGAGGTTTCTGCCGAAAGCTGGCATGGGCAAACTTGGACCTTCCAGGTGTTTTGGACTCCAACTCCCACCATTCCTAGCAGCCTCAGGACCTTTTCCTTTTCCCCCTCAGCCACTTAAGCAGGAAAGGGCCTCAGGCTGTTAGGAATGGTGGGAGTTGAAGTCCAAAGCACCCAGAGGGCTGAAGTTTCCCCATGCCTGTTTGAGGGACCTTAAAGTGGCGAGCCTCCTTCCAACATTGTGATTCTGGATAGAAAACAAACAACAACATAACATAACATTGCTTGAGTCCACAGTGCTCTCTGGGTGTAGGTGAACTACAACTTCCAAACTCAAGGTCAATTCCCATGCAAACCCTTTCAGTACTTTCCGTTGGTAATGAGAGTTCAATATGCCAAGTTTGGTTCAATTCCATTGTTGCAAGAGTTCAGGATGCTCTTTGATTGTGTGTTAACTATAAATCCCAGAAACTGTAACTCCCAAATGTCAAGGTCTATTTTCCCCAAACTCCATCTGTATTCACATTTGGGCATATTGAGTATTCATGCCAAGTTTGGTCCTCATCCAACATTGTTTCAGTCCCCAGTGCTCTCTGGATGTTGGTGAACTACAACCCCCAAAACTCAAGGTCAATGCCCACCAAACTCTTATAGTATTTTCTCTTGGTTATGGGAGTTCTGTGTGGGAAGTTTGTGTCTTTCTTCCATTCCTGCCAGGATATCTATGTTGCGTTCATCGAAACAGGCCCAGGTTTCACACTGAGTGTATAAATACATTTAAAAACATATTAACTATATGTATTACTGTGTTAGAGTGTCATTTTGTGTCATTTTGGTTGGTGGTGTGCCCCAGGATTTTGTAAATGTAAAAAATGTGCCGTGGCTCAAAAAAAGGTTGAAAAACACTGGACTAGATGTCTCTTGGGGTCTCTTCCAACTCTATTATTCTATGGTCTGAAAAGATGGGATATCAGCTCCTCTTATGCAGGAAAGAGAGGATTGGCTTACCAAGCCGCAGCAAGCATTTTCACTGGAATAATTTCAATCAAAACACCCAGTGAAGTGTAGCAACAAAACATGTCAAGGCTGCCACCCTGGAACATCCCTTTGTCCTCGTGTTCTTTTCTCTTTCCTTTTTGGACAGCCTGCTGCTAATTAACACGAAGCCGAGGCATTAATTAATCCTTTATCCTCCTTAACCTTTCGGCACAATTCCCTCCGAGAGACATCTCAGCCCATGAGAGCCGACTGCACTCTGGCTAAAGCAGCGAAGCCGAGGAACAAGATGGAGATGCAAAACGTCTGCAAGTTACCTTTTGGAATCCCATTGAGCCATTGAATCCTAGAGTTGGAGGAAACTCCCTATCAAAGCTTGGAGAAATTATTTCTTTTTAGTCAAAGCCTATCTGGATTTAGTATTGCTGAGTTTTCAAAACAGTAATAAGGGAGAGTCAAAGCTGATGACAGGCAGAACGTAGCACTTAACACTTTTTTGCACCCTAGGCCAGGGCTGTCCAACTGGCGGCCCGGGGGCCATATAAGGCCCCCCAGCCCCTTCCCTGCGGCCCCCAAGCTTTTTAATAAAAATAAAAAATAATTAATTAAATAATAATATATTTTTAAAATACCCACTTCCGGGTTCTGGAGCAAGTATCGTGATACTACGGAAGCCACACGGGATTTCACTCTCAACGCGAGATCACGCCTGCGTTGAGAGCGAAATCCCGTGTGGCTTCCGTAGTCTCGCGATACTCCTGTTGCCGAAATCTCAGCTACTTAATCCCTGCGGCCCACGCAGATGCAATTTGGACCTTCTCGGCTGCTGCCTCAGTCGGTCGTCGCCTCTGCTCATGGTCCGGCTACTCCTGGATCCTGCGCGTTTGGGAAGGTAGGCTAACCTTTATGTTATTATTATGTAATTGTGTAAGAATGCCCCTTATGTATTCCCTCCCTGCATTTCCCCTTAGTAAAAGATTATATTTGATTGTATGGATGCCTCTTATGAATTGTAAGTAAATTGGAGCCGGGGGAGGGGCGGGGTGGGGCAGGGGCGGGGGTGGAGCCGGGGGCAGACCCTTTGGCCCCCCAGGTCATCAGTGACCGGAAGACAGGCCCCTGGGTCGGTAGAAGTTGGACAGCCCTGCCCTAGGCCACAGTTTGGAATTACGCCCCCTTCAAGCCAACCTCCCGCCACCTCCAAGGTCCCCATTCCCGCCGGCTGGAAAGCTCAGCTGTGCTCTGAAGGTCTCCTCGGGAGTCGGGAGGCTTGGGGAGAGCGCAGCGGGTACAAACTCGCTCCAAAGGCATGCACGAGAGAGAGAGAGAGAGAGAGAGAGAGAGAGAGAGAGAGAGCGTGCACGCGAGAGAGAGAGAGAGAGCGCGCATGAGAGAGAAAGAGAGAGCGAGAGAGAGCACGTGAGAGAGAGGGAGCATGCACGCGAGAGAGAGCGCACGCAAGAGAGAGAGAGCGTGTGAGAGAGAGAGAAAGAGAAAGAGTGTGTGTGAGAGAGAGAGCGCGCAAGAGAGCGCGCAAGAGAGAGAGTGTGGAGGAGAGAGCGTGCGCAAGAGAGAGAGTGAGAGAGAGAGCATGAGAGAGAGTGCGCAAGAGAGAGAGAGCGTGCACGCGAGAGAGAGAGCGTGCAAGAGAGAGAGAGGGAGGGAGGGAGGGAGGGAGAGAGAGAGGGAGGGAGGGAGGGAGGGAGGGAGAGAGGGGCATGAGAAAGGGGGAAAGAGAGGCGCAGACCAGTTTTGGTTCTTTTTGGTCCATGATCCGCGCCCCGCCCCCGCTTGCGCCCCTAGGCCATGGCCTTGTTGGCCTTATGGGTAATCTGGGCATGCCTAAATGCCAAAGGAAAGACTGGCTCTTTGTCAGGTTGCCATCTGCAGACTGAAAGGCCCAGATCCAAATCCCTGCTCAATCGTGGAACGCCACTGGATGACCTTGGCCAAGTCACACTCTCTCGGCCAAACAAGAAAGGCACTGGCAAACCTTTGCCAAATGAATCTTGCCAAGAAAACACTAGGATAGAGTTGCCATAAGTTGGAAAGCTTGCGTAAGTTGCCATAAGTTGGAAAACAGCAGTCCTTGTTATTGAATCATATAACCAAATAAGCATCGATTAGTGTACCGTACACCAATGCATCATGCACAATGGCACCATGTGCAGAACTACTCTCATACAAGCTTGAATAGGGAGTTTTGAGATTGGGACAAAAATGTCCAACTTCTTTATCTATAGCAGTGGTTCCCAACCTTTCCTTTTGACCAGGGACCACTTGACCAGGGACCACTTGACCAGGGACCACTTGCCCAGGGACCACTTGACCAGGGACCACTTGACCAGGGACCACTTGACCAGGGACCACTGGACCAGGAACCACTTGACCAGGGTCCACTGGACCAGGGACCACTGGACCAGGAACCACTTGACCAGGGACCACTTGACCAGGGTCCACTGGACCAGGGACCACTGGACCAGGAACCACTTGACCAGGGACCACTTGACCAGGGACCACTTGACCAGGAACCACTTGACCAGGGACCACTTGACCAGGGACCTCTTGACCAGGAACCACTTGACCAGGAACCACTTGACCAGGAACCACTTGACCAGGAACCACTTGACCATGGACCACTTGTCCAGGGACCACTGGACCAGGAACCACTTGACCAGGGTCCACTTGACCAGGGTCCACTGGACCAGGAACCACTTGACCAGGAACCACTTGACCATGGACCACTTGACCAGGGACCACTTGACCAGGGACCACTTGACCATGGACCACTTGACCATGGACCACTTGACCAGGGACCACTTGACCAGGGACCACTTGACCAGGAACCACTTGACCATGGACCACTTGACCAGGGACCACTTGACCATGGACCACTTGACCAGGGACCACTTGACCAGGAACCACTTGACCAGGGACCACTTGACCAGGGACCACTTGACCAGGGACCACTTGACCAGGGACCACTGGACCAGAAACCACTTGACCAGGGACCACTTGACCAGGGGCCACTTGACCAGGAACCACTTGACCAGGAACCACTTGACCAGGAACCACTTGACCAGGGACCACTTGACCAGGAACCACTTGACCAGGAACCACTTGACCAGGGACCACTTGACCAGGGACCACTTGACCAGGAACCACTTGACCAGGAACCACTTGACCAGGGACCACTTGACCAGGAACCACTTGACCAGGAACCACTTGACCATGGACCACTTGTCCAGGGACCACTGGACCAGGAACCACTTGACCAGGGTCCACTTGACCAGGGTCCACTGGACCAGGAACCACTTGACCAGGAACCACTTGACCATGGACCACTTGACCAGGGACCACTTGACCAGGGACCACTTGACCATGGACCACTTGACCATGGACCACTTGACCAGGGACCACTTGACCAGGGACCACTTGACCAGGAACCACTTGACCATGGACCACTTGACCAGGGACCACTTGACCATGGACCACTTGACCAGGGACCACTTGACCAGGAACCACTTGACCAGGGACCACTTGACCAGGGACCACTTGACCAGGGACCACTTGACCAGGGACCACTGGACCAGAAACCACTTGACCAGGGACCACTTGACCAGGGGCCACTTGACCAGGAACCACTTGACCAGGAACCACTTGACCAGGAACCACTTGACCAGGGACCACTTGACCAGGAACCACTTGACCAGGAACCACTTGACCAGGGACCACTTGACCAGGGACCTCTTGACCAGGGACCACTTGACCAGGAACCACTTGACCAGGGACCACTTGACCAGGGACCACTTGACCAGGGACCACTTGACCAGGGACCACTTGACCAGGGACCACTGGACCAGGAACCACTTGACCAGGGTCCACTTGACCAGGGTCCACTGGACCAGGAACCACTTGACCAGGAACCACTTGACCATGGACCACTTGACCAGGGACCACTTGACCAGGGACCACTTGACCAGGGTCCACTGGACCAGGGACCACTTGACTAGGGACCACTTTCCAACATTAGCACCAAAAGGGTTACCTGTTAGTTTTTGGCCAACTTTAGATTCGTTTTGGTTATTTGGAGTGCTGATTTAGAGAATTGCATTGGCTAGACCACATCAGCTCTCGTTTCTGATACAGGACATATGCCACCCAGTAGTCGCTATCTGCTTGCCCACAGAAAACCATATTTACTAATCTAGAGCTGATGTGGCCTATCCACCGCAATTTTCTGAATCAGCACTCCAAATAACCCCAGGAACAGGCCTAAAAGCAAAGACACCAAGGCTTCTCTGGTTCAGGTGCTACATGGAACGTCTCCGCTCAGGGAGAGGGAAAAGGAAGAGAAGCAGCAGTCAGGAGGCTTGTTGTCACACCTTTTGTGGTCGTCATCCTCTCCCCTCCCAACATCCCCGTTGCCTTGGCACTGTAAGAGGGTTTCGCAAGACTAGTCACCCTCATTGTAACAGTGTAGAAATGGTGAGGCCACAAACCATATTTTAGTTCTTGGGGACCATTGGTGGTCGATGGACTACAGGTTGGGAACCACTGATCTGCATCAGTATGCACACGTCCAACTATCTGCAGCTTGAAAATCTTCCAACAACAACAACAACAGCAACAACAATAAATCCCAAGGAGGTATTATTATAATTATTACACTTTATTTATATTCCACTCTTCTCACCCCAAAGGGACACATACTGTACTTAGAAGACAATCCTTGCCGTTTCACATACAACATATATGTGAACAGAGGCAAATTCTGGCCACCAGGGGGAGCTGACGCACACCTCATCTCTCAGCGTTTCCAGCGTCCCTTGTTGTTCCTTCCTCAGCGTTCCTGGAGTTCTTTAATGGCCTCATAATTCAGTCAAAATTTGCCTCCCCACTTAACGTGGTACCTTTATCTTCTACTTGACAGATGCAACTGTCTTTCGGGCTGCAAAGGTCAACAGCAGGCTACACTTAAAGGCACCCACTTTGACCCGGGCAGGCCTCGAACTCATGACCTACTGGTCAGAGAGATCTTATGCAGCTGACACTTAGCCAGCTGCGCCACATTTTCAGTGCTTGATCTTGCCATTTTATATAAAGGATGCCATTTTACTATATACCATTGTACATTATAGGCAGTTATAGAGAACTTACTGTACAGGACAATAACAAGTTTCTAACTACAGCGTATTTAATTTTAAAGAGCATACCAATGATGTCTCTACATGTTATCTGCAGGGGCGGTCCTACCGGTAGGCAAAGGACACCGCTGCGTGGGGCGCCATCTGGGTAAAGGGCGCATTCCCCCGCCCGCCAGACAGCTTCCGGCCGATATTCCGCTTTTGGGCCTTGTGCGCTCTGACGCCGTGCCGTAGCAAACCTCCCTGCATGCCGAATAGGGAGTGCTGTGTTTACAGGCTTCTGCGCCTGCGCACAGGAGCTTCTGGGCATGCGCGTGCCGAATAGGAGTGCTGGCAGGCTTCTGCGCCTGCGCACAGGAGCGGGCATGCGGGGGGGGTTGTGCCGAATAGGGAGTGCTGTGTTTACAGGCTTCTGCGCCTGCGCACAGGAGCTTCTGGGCATGCGCCGGGCGTGCGAATAGGGAGTGCTGTGTTTACAGGCTTCTGCGCCTGCTCACAGGAGCTTCTGGGCATGCGCATGGGGGGCGTGCCGAATAGGGAGTGCTGTGTTTACAGGCTTCTGCGCCTGCTCACAGGAGCTTCTGGGCATGCGCATGGGGGGGGTGCCGAATAGGGAGTGCTGTGTTTACAGGCTTCTGCACCTGCGCACAGGAGCTTCTGGGCATGCGTGGGGGTCGTGCCGAATAGGGAGTGCTGTGTTTACAGGCTTCTGCGCCTGCGCACAGGAGCTTCTGGGCATGCGCGGGGGGGCATGCCGAATAGAGAGTGCTGTGTTTACAGGCTTCTGCACCTGCGCACAGGAGCTTCTGGGCATGCGTGGGGCGTGTGCCGAATAGGGAGTGCTGTGTTTACAGGCTTCTGCGCCTGCGCACAGGAGCTTCTGGGCATGCGTGGGGGCGTGCTGAATAGGGAGTGCTGTGTTTACAGGCTTCTGCGCCTGCGCACAGGAGCTTCTGGGCATGCACGGAAGGGGAGGCATCAAAATAATGTTCGCTTAGCATTTAAAATTACCATAGACCTCCCCTGGTTATCTGTATATCTAAACTAGCATATATAAACATTTGAACCACACGGAGAGGCAGTTAGGAAATAAAATAGTTATTATTGTTATTATTATTATTTGTGTGGTCTTCTCAAAGGAATGGAAAACAATGTGCAGATAGTGTCCCCAGACGGGAAGAACGGCGCACTAGGGGTTTGCTCCTGTACACAACTAAGCTTGTCCTGGCTGCCTTTCCCAAGAGCCTGTAGCGCGTCAGAAGGATCTCTTGGGAGGGAGCTGGAAACAAGGCCAGCACCTCTAATGAGGGCCCTATTTCAAATTCAAGACTTATTGGAAGAGCCAGCTGGATGCAAATGGAAGAGAGAGGCAGTAAATAAGGAGCTCCCCCCATCATTCTCTTTCCCACCAAAGCAGCCGCAGAAATAAACATGTCATCCACAGTCCTTGCTACCTAAGGCAAGGGAGTCATTAGTGGAGTGCATCAGAGAAAGCCCTCCCTCTCCTGCTGCCAGTGTTCCTGCCTCCCCGGTACACGCCAGCTGGTGCTTTCCGTGCTCAGTGCCCTTTAAATATTGAAAGGATTTCGCATCCTGTGCAGGCAGCAGGAAGCTGCAAGGGGATGAGTCAGGCCGAGGGATGCACAAATCCCTCCCTTGCCTTTCTTTCCCCTTCTTCTCCATTGGGTTGCGGTCATTGTATGGAAATCTTGAGCTCTGATGGATGGTTGTATTGGGCCAAACAGTACACCGGGAAAGTAACTGGAAAATTCTACCATTGCCAGGGGCGGTCTAAGGTAATTTTATATGGTAAGCGAACATTATTTTGGCGCCCCCCCCCCATGTAAAACAAATATACAATTATAATATCACAATACCATTAGTAGTATTATATTGTATCAATGTATATACAATATATTATAGTACATACTCATACTATATCAGGGCTGTACAACTGGCGGCCCGCGGGCCGTATACAGCCCCCCAGCACCTTCCCCACGGCCCCCTACCCTCCTGCAAGATATCTGATTTTTAAGATTTAAAAAAATTAAAAAAATTTGAATATTTTTTGGAATATTTTTTATTTATTTATTTTCGTGGCAGGGGGGTGAGGGGTGGGGCAGGGAGGAGGAGCAGGCTCCCTTCCTCCTCCTCTTAATTCCCTCCCCCCTCCCTCCCTCCTTCTCTCTCTCTTTCCCCCTTTCATTCCTTCCCCCTTCACCACCTGAACGAAAGAGGGAAGGAGAGAGAGAGTGCACCGAGTGAGAGGGGGCGTGGCCAGAGTGAAAAGGGGGCGGGGCCGAGTTCAGAGCGCGCAGGGGGTGCTCATCCATTCCCTTTCTGGCTTCCTCCTCTTCTGAGGATTCGTGCCAAGTTTGGTCCTGATCCATCATTATTTGAGTCCACAGTGCTCTCTGGATGGAGGAGAACTACAACTCCCAAACTCAAGGTTCAGTACTTTCTGTTGCTCTCATGAGAGTTTAGTCTGCCAAGTTTGATTCAACATGGCTGAGGAATGCTTTGATTGTGTTTTCCCCTTATGGCAGAAGGAGGTAGGACTGGATGGCCCTGGATGGCCCTTGGAGAATGAATATTATGCCTTATCATTCAGGGTTATAGGCCTGTGTGGAAGGGCCCTGGCTTCTTATTTGACTTCATTTCCACACATCTGAATAAAATCCCATGTTATTTGCTTTAAACCAGATTATATGAGTGTGGACTCCGATAATCCAGTTCAAAGCAGGTATTCTGGGTTATATGGCTGTGTGGAAGGGCCCTGAGTCCACACAGCCATATAACCCAGTTCAAAACAGGTTTTTGTGGGGTTTCCTGCCTGGATATTCTGGGTTATATGGCTGTGTGGAAGGGCCCTGAATCCACACTGCAATATAATCCAGTTCAAAGCAGGGACTGGGACTTGAGACTGGGATTTTGGTGTTCATCTCTATCTCCAAGTCAAAGCCCCGGTGTCGTCCACAGACACCTCCACGGCGGGGAGGAGGCGGAGCCGAGGAGGGGCAGAGCCGGGGAGGGGGCGGAGCTGGGGAGGGGGTGGAGCCAGGGGAGGCAGACCCAGGGGCGGAGGCAGACCCTTTGGCCCCCCAGGTCATCAGTAACCGGAATTCCGGCCACAGGTCCAGTAGAAGTTGGACAGCCCTGTACTATATTATATCATAATTATATTATACTACATACAATATAATTATATTATAATATATTGGCTTTATAATAATAATATAACATTCTATTATATTATTATTATAAAAATAATAAATAAAAATTATTTATTTAAATAAAATTATCCTCTACTAAATATTTTCATTACTCCTATAAAACTCAAATAACCCAGAATAAAGTAAAATAAAATATTATATATTACTATTTGCCTGCGCAGTGGCGCCTGTCTCTCCTTGATGCTCCCGGCCAGCGTGCGTGCGTGGGGGGGAGGTGGGCGGGTGTGGTAGGGTTCACACATGGTTGGGCCTGGTGAGGGAGTTCGCCTCAGCGTGCGGCGGCTACTTCCGGTGGCGGCTGTCAGGAGGCAATACGTCGCCAATACCCCTTTGGCTCCCCTCCCCTCTCTTTTTGTCTCCGCCCCCTGCCTGCCCAATTGGGTCACCGTATTCAGTGGCAGGGCGGAGACAAAGGGAGAGGGGAAGCACTCCCTGCCTGCCCGATAGGGAGTGCTTTGCTTACAGGCTTCTGCGCACAGGATTTCGCGCTTGCGCTGTTGCTCCTGCGCTCAACTTCCGCTCCGGAGCAACTGCGCCTGCGTGAAAACCTCTGCGCATGCCCAGAAGCGGCATTGGAGCGCACAAGACCGGGGCCCAAAAGCAGGCAGCCACGGCGCTGCCTGAGGAACATCGGCAGGGCCAGGATGCTGTCTGGCGCCGGTGCCCAGTGGGCGGGGGAATTCGCCCCTTCCCAGATGGCGCCCCATGCGGCCGCTTCCTTGGCCTACCTGTAGGACCGCCCCTGACCATTATAAAACTATGGGTCATCCTTCCTTTAGGCCTCATCTCTCTCCCAAAAGCCATAAGTCCCTTCAGGGTCGAGAAGGGCAAGATATAAGTGTGGTCAATAAATAAATAAATAAATAAATGTAACAGTGTATATGGTAATCTGGGGGTATTATTGGTAATGGCAATCTGGGACTAAGCCGCCCTGAGTCCCCCTTCGGGGGTTCAGAAGGACGGGATAGAAATACGGGAAATTATTGCAAAATGGTGGCCACAGGGCCGTAGCCAGGATTTTGATTCGGGGGGCTGAGTTTGGTTCGGGGGTGAGACTGGGTGGAAGAGGGTCTACCCTAGCAAACCTTTTGTATTGTTATCCCAATAACCCGATTAATGTGGGATATAATGAGCATGGTGATCAGATCATGATATGAATAAACATAACAGTTTAAATAATGTACCAGTAAGGCCTTTTCGCGGACCACCCTGAGAATTTGGGGGGCTGAAGCCCCCTTAGCCCCCCCCCCCCGGCTACATGCCTGGGTGGCCACATCACCTTCCAGGATTTCAGAAGACATTAAGAAGTTCAGGAGGATGCTTTCATTGTCTACAGCAGGGCTGTCCAACTGGCGGCCCGGGGGCCGTATAAGGCCCCCCAGCCCCTTCCCTGCGGCCCCCTAAGCTTTGTAATTTAAAAAAATTAAATAATAATATTTTTAAAAATTACCCATTTCCGGGCTCCGGAGCAAGTATCGTGAGACTACGGAAGCCACACGGGATTTCGCTCTCAACGCGAGATCACGCCTGCATTGAGAGCAAAATCCCGTGTGGCTTCCTTAGTCTCGCGATACTCCTGTTGCCGAAATCTCGGCTACTTAATCCCTGCGGCCCACACAGTTGCGAAATGGACCTTCTCGGCTGCTGCCTCAGTCGGTCGTCGCCTCTGCTCGTGGTCCAGCCACTCCTGGATCCTGCGCATTTGGGAAGGTAGGCTAACCTTTATGTTATTATTATGTAATTTTGTATGGATGCCCCTTATGAATTCCCTCCCTGCATTTCCCCTTAGTAAAAGATTATATTTGATTGTATGTATGCCCCTTATGAATTGTAAGTAAATTGGAGCCGGGGGAGGGGCTGGGGCAGGGCGGGGCCGGGCGGAGCCGGGGCAGGGGCGGAGCCGGGGCAGGGGCAGAACCAGGGGCGGGGGCAGACCCTTCGGCCCCTCAGGACATCATTGACCGAAATTCAGGCCCCTGGGCCGGTAGAAGTTGGACAGCCCTGGTCTACAGGTCAATGGAAGTACTAAACCTGAACTATTACCAAAATGGGAAACTTCCCCTTCTCTGAACAGAGTCGGAAACAGCCAGAGCTTAGTGCATCCCAAGAGAACCTAAAATACGGACCAGCTCCCACAATGATGCTGCTTCTCAACTATTTGAATGTAGGGGAAAGATGGTGATGAATATGTATGGTAGTGAGCCAAAGGTGAAGAGATTTGTATTGCCCCCCCTCCAAATGTTTAAGATCTCAAGTTCTCCTGCCCTGATCATGAACACGTTTGCCCATTTTAACCAGTTCTTACTAAACTGTAACTCACTTCCAGCCACCTCTAGGTTACAGATTGGAGACAGGAGCACAGAAACAAAGTTATTGCCAATAATATACTGTCCCGGGGCTGAGACTTATATTGGTAAACTTCAGTGTTCAGCTGTATTTTATTTCCTTGTAGTTTACCTATTATTGTTTTCCTAAGCTGCCATCCAATCTATTAATCCTGCAAAGACCTCCTAAGGCAGTGTTTTTCAACCTTTTTCGAGCCGCGGCACATTTTTTACATGTACAAAATCCTGGGGCACACCACCAACCAAAATGACACTCTAACACAGTCATACATATAGTTCATATGCTTTTAAATGTATTTATACACTCAGTGTGAAACCTGGACCTGTTTCGATGAACACAGCATAGCTATCCTGGCAGGAATGGGAAAAAGACACAAACTTCCCACACAGAACTCCCATAACCAAGAGAAAATACTATAAGAGTTTGGTGGGCATTGACCTTGAGTTTTGGAGTTGTAGTTCACCTATATCCAACGAGCACTCTGGACCCAAACAATGTTGGATCAGGACCGAACTTGGCACAAATACTCAATATGCCCAAATGTGAACACAGATGGAGTTTGGGGAAAATAGACCTTGACATTTGGGAGTTACAGTTTCTGGGATTTATAGTTAACACACAATCAAAGAGCATCCTGAACTCTTGCAACAATGGAATTGAACCTAACTTGGCATATTGAACTCTCATTACCAACAGAAAGTACTGAAAGGGTTTGCTTGGGAATTGACCTTGAGTTTGGAAGTTGTAGTTCACCTACACCCAGAGAGCACTGTGGACACAAATAATGTTATGTTATGTTGTTGTTTGTTTTCTACACAGAATCCCAATGTTGGAAGGAGGCTCACCAGTTTAAGGTCCCTAAAAGAGGCATGGGAAAGCTTCGGCCCTCTGGGTGCTTTGGACTTCAATTCCCACCATTCCTAACAGTCTGAGGCCCTTTCCTGCTTAAGTGGGTGAGGGGGGAAAGGAAAAGGGCCTGAGGCTGCTAGGAATGGTGGGAGTTGGAGTCCAAAGCGCCTGGAAGGTCCAAGTTTGCCCATGCCAGCTTTCGACAGATACCTCTTCCTCCCCCTTCCCCTTCGCGCCCTTTCTTCCCCCTCCTGCCGAACACTTACTTTTTCTTCTCCACTGCCACTTCTGCCACCATTTTGATCCGAGGGCAGCGTGAGCGTGTTCAGGAGGGGAGGGGGGAGGGAGGAAGACATGACCCATGCGGGCGCTGCAGCGCAGGCTCGCCCCAGAGCAAAGCGAGGCAAAGCGAGCAGAGCGAGGCTGGGAAGAAGAGAGCCCGAGAGGAGAAGAAAAAGTGTTTGGCAGGAGGGAGAAGAAAGGGTATTGGCGGTTCCAATTTCCCACGGCACACCTGATGATCACTCACGGCACACTAGTGTGCCACGGCACACTGGTTGGGAAACACTGTCCTAAGGCATACATTTTGGGGGTGGAAATGAAACCAAAATAGTCTGTGGATCGGTTACGTTTACATCCTTCCCAAAACACAAACAAGAGACAAGAATAGGGTTAAACAAAATGTTAAAGAAACAATATTTTGATGCATTGGCTTGGTAGTCTCTCCAAGCTCAGCATGGTCCTTAGACCAGTGTTTCTCAACCAGTGTGCCGTGGCACACTAGTGTGCTGTGAGCGATCCTCAGGTGTGCCGCGAGAAAAGCTCTCTGCCCCCCTTCCTTTCCCCCTCCTCCTGGCAAACTCCTGCTGCTTGGGAGAGAAGGAGGAAGGGCCGGGCGGCGCCTCCTTCGGCCATTTCCCCAACCAGCCTCCAATCCGCCATGACTCCCGCCATGACTCCCGCCCTTGCTTGTTGAAGCCGCGCAGAGGAGCCCCGCCTACTGAAGCCCATCCACCGCTCATGCTCCTCCTCTGTGAGAGAGCTGAAGCTGGGGATGACACAGCCTGGCTCTGCCCCTCCCCAGCTTCAGCACTCCCACAGCTTCGCCAGCCTTGAGGGCAGTGCCAAGTCAGCATTGTGTTGGCTCTGCCACCGCTGGTTGGCACTGCCCCCTCAAGGCTGGCGAGCTGTGGGAGTGCTGATGCCGGGAGAGGGCGGGGCATGAAGCGGACAGACTCAAGCCCCAGTCCCAGCTTCAGCGCACCCACAGCTTTGCCAGCCTTGAGGGGGCAGTGCCAAACCAGCGGTGGCAGAGCCAACACAATGCTGGTTTGGCACTGCCCCCTCAAAGCTGGCGAAGCTGTGGGAGAACTGAAGCCGGGGGAGGGGGCGGGGCATGGCGTGGCCTGGCTCCTCCCCTGGCTTCGGCACTCCCAGCAGCTGCTCCCAGCAGGTCACCATCCCCCAGCCATTCTTTACTGTGTTACAGTGTCATTTTGTGTCATTTTGGTTGGTGGTGTGCCCCCAGATTTTTTAAATGTTAAAAGTGTGCCGCAGCTCAAAAAAGGTTGGGAAACACTGCCTTAGACGCTGCATAGTAAGAACATATTGGATGAATGGGCTGTTGTTTTAGGTTAGACATTCAGAATGGTAATTTCTTTTTAAATCCCCAAAAAACACCCGTCAGGAAATGTATGGCTGGTTTCGACAAAGCCAGCTACTAAAATATTCAACAGTTAGAGCAAGTGAGACCTACAACAACATGTTCAGTGTGCTTGTGCAAAAAAAGAGGGGGGGGCACTCAATTTGTCCTCCCATTGCGGTGTTTGACCCTTAGTCCTGCAAACATGTTCAGCACCTTGGATAGATCCATTAGTATTAGTTTAGTGAGAATGCTATGTGATTTCAGATCCGTGAAGTTGTAGGTTCGGAGCCCAGAGTACCTCACTCCCAAAGGATCGAATGAGACACAAATGGGTTGAAGGCAAAATCGGAGGCATTTCTTCTCCTGACCCCAGCCATACAGGATCTTCTATTAGTGAAGCCCTGTTGAAAACCTACCACGGAACGCTCCGCTGCTTGACGCCCATGTAGCAACTTGATTCTAGCCCTGATGAAGCGAAATATCCGCGAAACGGCAAAATACTGTGGTGCCACAACACTTAGAGCCGTTGGCAAGGCTTCCGCCATTGGTGTGAAGCGTCTTTGCCCCCTTTGCGGTGCTACATTCTTCGGCACAGGTTCCCTTCCATCACGGGGAAACCTCGCGCCGTCCTTGCAACGAGATTCCCGATTGCAGCAGCTTGCGACGTTTGCTTTACGGCTATATGCCAATTGAATCTTTCCCGGGACACAGCGGACCGCCACGACTGCTCCGCGTGTCTCTCAAGTCTGAGTGAGTACCCACACGGGAATGTGGACCCTGAATTTGTGCAGCAGGCACTAGATATACCCAGACATTGACTGTGTCCCATTCCTTGCTCTTAAAACAAACCCCCCCGAAACCGGCTTGACCGCTTTGCATTCCCAGGCATTAACTTTGCGGTTTGCATTGAGACACGCTATACTATATGCATGTTTGCATCTGTGGCTGGTATGTGTTGTATGTGTTGATTTATCTTTGTATTCCTGCTGAACTTGTATGATATATGCCAACAGTACATGCCAATATTATTGTATGTTCTCTACAATGTATTTAACAATCTCCATGCCAGCTTTTGCTCCCACATATATGCTACACATGATGTTTTAGCTTTGTACCATTGGAATACCCACACAGTATTTAGCCAGGTCCTGGATTGGAACCTGGCTAAACTGTAGGAAACAAAGGGTGGTAATAAACGGACATTTCTCCGGGTGGAAAGAGGTGAGAAGTGGCGTACCCCAAGGTTCAGTTTTGGGTCCGTTACTTTTTAATTTATTCATTAATGACCTGGATGTAGGAGTGAATTCTGAGGTAGCAAAGTTTGCAGATGACACTAAATTGTTCAGGGTAGTTAAAAATGAAACTGATTGTAAAGAGCTCCAGAAAGATCTCTCAAAATTGAGTGAATGGGCAACAAAGTGGCAAATGCATTTTAACCTAAACAAGTGTTGTAGCACAGCAGTTCTCGTTCGTGCCTGGAGGGCAGGGAATAGGTCCCGGGGTTCCATTAGCATTAGGGCCTGCAGCAGCAGATGTGGATTCAGAGGATGAGCTAGATGATTGGGGCGAAGCACAGGGCCCTTCGGATGGGCCTCATTCGCCCACAGAGAGCTTGGCATGGGATGAGATGTTGTTTGGGCCTAGCATAGATTCCGATCACCAGGTGGAGATGGGAAGCAGCGAAGGGAGTTATGAACACCCCGGGGGGGAGGAATTCCCAAGAGTTTGAAAGTGTAAACATGGACGAAGCCGAATGGGAAAGTGCTAGGGAGGAAAGTTCTCAGGAAGATAGCGACACAGCTGCGGAGAGGCAAGGTCGCTCCTTCGATAGGAGACGGGACATTGAGTCTACCAGGAGGGCTTGGTCTAGGGTCCTAGATCGACCGAGGTCCGTGAGCAGAGATTGGAGACGGAGAAGCCTAGAGCGTCGCGGACCTCGGCCGAAGGATTAAGTATAGGGTCCGTGGGAACGCATCCTCAGTTCTCCGGCCACGTCTTTCCTGAATAGGCGTGAAGCGGAGTGGGACCACAAGCCAGCCGTGGTCATCAAGCCTTGCCTTGCATTTGCCTTGTTTCCTGAACCGCATTGGATTGCGGAGCCTTGCCCTGTTTCCTGATCCGCATTGGATTGCGGAGCCTTGCCAAGCTTCCAGCTTATTTGCTACGTTACTTTGGACAATCTTGCTTACTACCTTTTGGACAAATTGCTTATTATTGGACTATATATTCTTTGGAACTGTTTTTATACTCAATAAAGTAGTTAGCCTTCGGTACGTCTCTGTGTGTGTGATTAAGGGGCCCGCTAAGTCCGTGATCGTGACAAGTGTAAAGTCATGCACATCGGGGCAAAGAACCCCAACTACACCTACCAATTGATGGGGTCAAAGCTTTCCGAGACAAACCAGGAAAGGGATCTTGGGGTCTTGGTGGACAGCTCAATGAAGATGTCAACCCAGTGCGCAGCAGCAGTGAAAAAGCAAAGTCTATGCTAGGCATGATCAGGAAGGGAATCGAAAATAGGTCGGCAAATGTTGTATTACCTCTCTACAAATCTATGGTAAGGCCACATTTGGAGTACTGTGTACAATTCTGGTCTCCGCACCTTAAGAAGGATACAACGGAACTGGAAAAGGTACAGAAAAGGGCAACAAGAATGATCCAAGGGATGGAGCGGCTCCCTTATGAAACCAGGTTGCAACGCCTTGGTCTTTTCAGCCTTGAAAGACGGCGTTTAAGAGGTGACTTGATCGAAGTGTATAAAATCATGCATGGGATAGAAAAGGTGAATAAAGAAAAAATATTTTCTTTGTCACAAAACACTAGGACTAGAGGGCACTCCCTGAAGCTCCAAGGTAGGAAAATTAGGACTAATAAAGGGAAATATTTCTTCACCCAGAGGGTCATTGGGTTATGGAACTCACTTCCAGAAGAGGTTGTGACAGCTGTCAGCCTGGACAGCTTCAAGGCAGGATTAGACAGATTCATGGATACCAAGTGTATCGGCAGTTACTGAAAAGGACATTCAGGTGCCACCTCGGAGTTGGTTGAGGTAGGCAGGATTTCCCTGGGTACTGGTTGTGGGGGGTCGGGAGCAGGTCAGGGTTTTGCCCTCCCTTCTGCTCGAGATCCCCGTGTACAACTAGGGGCCACTGTGTGATACAGAATGCTGGACTAGATGGGCTGAGGTCCGATTCAGCATGGCTGTTCTTATGTTCTTATGTTCAGTAGTTGCAAATACGTGTGTCTTTTTGATAAATGCTTTATATATAATCCACCAGCTTCTCCTAATTCATTTATGATATGCATTACAAGCAATGAACAGTGTGGAAGTGTAACCTTTATTCTAATATAGAGATCACATTATTAGCCTATCACTGCTGTATCCAGTCAAACGAATTGTATATGTACCCCTTGAATTTCGTGGTTTGCTCTTACTATTAGCTTTTCTGTATTGTGCAAGCACCCCCGCCTTGTGCTTTTGTGTATTCATTTCTTCTCCTTGGCCAAAGAGGATGTCAGCGGAGTCTGCACTCTCAAAAGACTGACATACGTCAATGCAACAATTGTGGTGTTTCAGCCGGGTGCTCATGTGCATGCTAGGGATGATGGGAATGTTCCTGCAAATGTTGATGATGGGATGCCTAGTGAGAACTCTGAGATGCAAAGTGACCTTTCAGGTGAGGCTTGCTTTCCTGGGAACAGTTCCCTTCCCAGGACCCCATTAGATGAGAATTCTTGTGTTCAGGACTCTGAAAGTTTTGATGTTGATAATGGAACACATGGGAATTTTAACGAGCTTACAGTTGACCGCCTAGATAGCATTCGGCAATCTAGGCAGGCTGCCAGCCTGCAACGTAGCAGTCGGTTTGCAAACCGAAACTGATTTGTCTTTATATTAGTTGACTAGAGAAATTGTCTTCAGATTCCAGGCTTCGTTTAGAAAACCATGCCAGATCTTGTCTTGTCTCCAAGCTCCTGATTTTGCCACGTTTTGCTCCTATAGCTGCCTTGTATTATTCATGGGATTTTCATCAATCATTTTACCTTTGCCTTTGGATTTTGGGATCCTGTCTTTGTCTTTGGATTTTGGAACTATTTGAACTCTGTATTTTACCTTGGATATATTCTACTATTGATCTTCTTTTAACCCTTTTGTTGGACACTATATTTGATTCAATAAAAGCCTATTTATTCAGACTGTCTGTTGTGTGTGTGACTAGGTGGGGAGCTCCTTGTCTGAAGTGCAACAACAATGCAGAAATATTTATAAGACCTTGGCAGGAGTTTGAAAGAAAGGATTCCTGCTACCCTGAGTGTTGACTGGTCTAAACCAGGGGTTGTGAATCTATAGCTCGCGAGCCAGGTGTGGCTCTTTTGATGATTGCTCACAGATTTCGGCTCACAGATTTCGGCTTTTCAGATAAGACCAATGCTGGAGCACTCCCCAAACAATACGGGCAAGAAAACGGTGTGTAAATAAAGCCCTACAATGCTCCCAGGCTCTGCGGGAAGGCAGAGAGGAACGGAGTTCGCATGACGCTGCTCAGAGCGGCTTGCCTAGAGCGTTCCTCCAATCCCCATTTGGTGATTGATTGCTTTGGTCCTCCAAAGCAGTGAGCATTGGTATTGGTCTACGGATTCTTCGGTTGGACATACGCACCGTCATTCTGACGGGGGAATCCTTTTCTCATAGTATGCATGTATATACTCACATTTGGTTGCATTCAGTCTTAAAATATATATTATATATTATATGGCTCTCACTGAAATAAATTTCCAAATATTTTGCTTTCATGACTCTCTGAGTCAAAGAGGTTCCCGACCCCTTCTTCGCGGTAGGGAGATCCAGCTTCCAACCCTGGATGCCGTGACACTATGTCCGTCCTCATCAGTAAAAAGTCTTGGTGTCACACTTGACTCCCAACTGTCGATGGAGACACATGTCTCCACCGTCAGTAGAGTAGCGTTTTTTCATCTACGCCAGGCGAGGAAGCTGGCCCCCTATTTGTCCTGCCACGACCTGGCCACAGTGGTCCAAGCTACGGTCATCTCAAGGTTAGACTACTGTAACGCTCTTTACATTGGCTTGCCTCTGTCAATGATCCGGAAACTTAAGCTGGTGCAGAACGCAGCAGCTCGGCTGCTGGCAGGTGTTCCAATGAGCTGCCACATCGCTCCCATCTTGCGCGAACTGCACTGGCTCCCAGTGGAGTGCTGGTATTGACCTTTAAGGCAGTGTTTCTCAACCAGTGTGCCGTGGCACACTAGTGTGCCGTGAGCAATCATCAGGTGTGCCATGGGAAATTGGAACCTCCAATACCCTTTCTTCCCCCTCCTACCCACAGTGCTCTCTGGGTGTAGGTGAACTACAACTTCCAAACTCAGGGTCAATTCCCAAGCAAACCCTTTCAGTACTTTCTGTTGGTAATGAGAGTTCAATATGCCAAGTTTGGTTCAATTCCATTGTTGCAAGAGTTCAAGATGCTCTTTGATTGTGTGTTAACTATAACTCCCAGAAACTGTAACTCCCAAATGTCAAGGTCTATTTTCCCCAAACCCCATCTGTGTTCACATTTGGGCATATTGAGTATTCATGCCAAGTTTGGTCCTGATCCAACATTGTTTCAGTCAACAGTGCTCTCTGGATATAGGTGAACTACAACTCCAAAACTCAAGGTCAATGCCCACCAAACTCTTACAGCATTTTCTCTTGGTTATGGGAGTTCTGTGTGGGAAGTTGGTGTCTTTCTGCCATTCCTGCCAGGATATCTATGTTGTGTTCATCGAAACAGGCCCAGGTTTCACACTGAGTGTATAAATACATTTAAAAGCATATTAACTATATGTATGACTGTGTTAAGAGTGTCATTTTCTGTCATTTTGGTTTGTGGTGTGCCCCAGGATTTTGCAAATATAAAAAGTGTGCCGCGGCTCAAAAAAGGTTGGGAAACACTGCTTTAAGGCCTTGAATGGTCTGGGGCCAGTATACCTAAGGGACCGCCTCATCCCATACTGTCCCACTAGACGCCTGCACTCGGAGACAGAAAACCTCCTGGTGGTCCCAAGTCCTAAGAGTTACCATCTCACTACAACACGGAGGAGGGCTTTTTCTATCATAGCTCCTACCCCGTGGAACGCGTTGCCCTCTGAAATCCGTGCTCTTTTAAGTTTGCCAGCTTTTCGGAAGGCATGCAAGACATTATTGTTCCAACAGGCGTTTGGCTCTTAAAAACTGTCAGTCTCTCTGATGCTATCTGAATTTTATGGTTGCTGTTTTAATCCTAATGATTTTAATGTAGTTGTAAATGTTGTTATTGTTGTTTTTATTGTTTGTGAGTCACCCTGAGCCAAATGGGAGTGGCGACGGATAAATTCAAATAAATAACTAAATAACTAAACCATGGCAGGCCCAACAGAAAGGGCGATTTATGCACATGATGTGGGAATGTGACTATATACAACATTTTTGGCAGACTATACAAAATCAGGCAAAACAAATTCTAGGAAATGGGTGGATTATAACTAAGGAAATTGCGGTAATAGGAAAAATGGTGAAAATGGAAAATGATAGGGAAATAAAAGAAGCAATAATAGAATGTGCACAAGCAGTAATAGTATTAGGATGGAAAGATAAATCAAAATGGACATAAGAAGAGCCATGCTGAATCGGACCTCAGCCCATCTAGTCCAGCATTCTGTGTCACACAGTGGCCCACCAGTTGTACACGGGGATCTCGAGCAGAAGGGAGGGCAAAACCCTGACCTGCTCCCGACCCCCACAACTAGTTCCCAGGGAAATCCTGCCTACCTCAACCAACTCCGAGGTGGCACTTGGATGTCCTTTTCAGTAACTACCGATACACTTGGTATCCATGAATCTGTCTAATCCTGCCTTGAAGCTGTCCAGGCTGACAGCTGTCACAACCTCTTCTGGAAGTGAGTTCCATAACCCAATGACCCTTTCTCTGGGTGAAGAAATATTTCCCTTTATTAGTCCTGACTTTCCTGCCTTGGAGCTTCAGGGAGTGCCCTCTAGTCCTAGTGTTTTGTGACAAAGAAAACAGTTTTTCTTTATTAACCTTTTCTATCCCATGCATGATTTTATACACTTCGATCAAGTCACCTCTTAAACGCCGTCTTTCAAGGCTGAAAAGACCAAGGCGTTGCAACCTGGTTTCATAAGGGAGCCGCTCCATCCCCTGGATCATTCTTGTTGCCCTTTTCTGTACCTTTTCCAGTTCCGTTATATCCTTCTTAAGGTGCGGAGACCAGAATTGTACACAGTACTCCAAATGTGGCCTTACCATAGATTTGTAGGGAGGCAATACAACATTTGCCGACCTATTTTCGATTCCCTTCCTGATCATGCCAAGCATAGAATTTGCTTTTTTCACTGTTGCAGCGCACTGGGTTGACATCTTCATTGAGCTGTCCACCAAAACCCCAAGATCCCTTTCCTGGTTTGTCTCGGAAAGCTTTGACCCCATCAATTGGTAGGTGTCGTTGGGGTTCTTTGCCCCGATGTGCATGACTTTACACTTGTTTAGGTTAAAATGCATTTGCCACTTTGTTGCCCATTCACTCAATTTCGAGAGATCTTTGTGGAACTCTTTACAGTCAGTTTCATTTTTAACTACCCTGAACAGTTTAGTGTCATCTGCAAACTTTGCTACCTCAGAATTTACTTCTACATCCAGGTCATTAATGAATAAATTAAAAAGTAACGGACCCAAAACTGAACCTTGGGGTACGCCACTTCTCACCTCTTTCCACCCAGAGAAATGTCCGTTTATTACCACCCTTTGTTTCCTACAGTTTAGCCAGGTTCCAATCCAGGACAAGACCTGTCCTCTGATTCCATGGCTGAAGAGCTGATTTAGGAGCCTTTGGTGAGGGACTTTGTCAAAAGCCTTTTGAAAGTCAAGGTAAACAATATAAACAATATGGACAGTAAACAAATGGTATCATTATATGGTGGAACAAATAGAATTTGAAATTATGAATGGGAAATTAAATGCTTCAAAAATTAATGAAAATAGAATGAGAAAAATGGAAGAAAGGTGGACAAGGGTAAAGAATCATATTATGAATCATTCTGGAGATCAAGCCATAAGAAATAGGATACAAATGTTATATAGTATATAGAATGGAAAGGTATAAAGATAAAGATATTAAAAAAATGTCTCCATAAGAAATGAATATATAAAAGGGAATAATCCTCATGTTGGTGGTGGGAAGTGTAAATGTTCTGTGAGTGTTTGGTATGTTTTTTTTGTGTGTGTTAAAATAAAATAAAAATTTGTTTAAAAAAAACAAAACAAAAAAACTAAACCATGGCAGGCTGGTTGCCAGGGATGCATTGTCTGTCGTCATTGCCAATTGGTTGCTACATTTGGAGGGAAATTTAATAAATTGTCATTGGTATATTTGAAGGCCTGTGTATTGATCTGTGCAGAAGATGCGAGAAAAAAGGAATGCAGGGTGTCAAGAGATAATGGGCTGAAATGGGCTTTGTTTATGTTTTGATCCAGTGTTTCCCAACCTTTTTTGAGCCACGGCACACTTTTTACATTTGCAAGATCCTGGGGCACACCACCAACCAAAATGACACAAAATGGCACTCTAACACAGTAATACATATAGTTAATATGTTTTTAAATGTATTTATACACTCAGTGTGAAACCTGGGCCCGTTTCGATAAACTCAACATAGAAATCCTGGCAGGAATGGCAGAAAGACACAAACTTCCCACACAGTACTCCCACAAGCAAGAGAAAATGCTATAAGAGTTTGGTGGGCTTTGACCTTGAGTTTTGGAGTTGTAGTTCACCTACATCCAGAGAGCACTGTGGACTCAAACAATGTTGGATCAGGACCAAACTGGGCATGGATACTCAAAATGCCCAAATATGAATGCAGATGGAGTTCAGGGGAAATAGACCTTGACATTTGGGAGTTGTACTTGCTGGGATGTATAGTTCCCCTACAATCAAAGAGCATTCTGAACCCCACCAGTGATAGAACTGGGCCAAACTTCCCACACAGAACCCCCAGGAGGCAAGAGGAGGGCTCTACTTGGAGAAAGGGAGCGGGCCTTCCCAATGCATGGAGAGGGAGAGACCAAGAAGACAACGGGTGGAGAGGGGGGGGGGCTTGTAATTTTGTACCTTTATCGAGGTAGGTTTCTTAGGGTTTTTATACTTCAACACACTAGACTCCCCCCCCCCTTTTCCTGGAGGTTCCAATTTCCCACGGCACACCTGATGATCGCTCATGGCACACTAGTGTGCCCCGGCACACTGGTTGAGAAACACTGTTTTGATCAACAGAATGGGTGCTTGGACCCTTGTTCAGGGTGTTGGTATATACCAGTGCTGTCCAACTTCTTCTGGCCCAAGGGCCGGAAGAAGTGTCACTGATCACCTGGGGGGCCGCAGGTGATCAGTGAGCGGGGGGCGGGGCCGATCATGGGGGTGGGGCGGGGCCGATCATGGGGGTGGGGCGGGGCCACTCGCAGGGGCGGGGCCGCTCGCTCACGTAGCCCCACCTCTTTCCCCCCGCCCACGCCCTTGCCCGGATCCCGGGCACCGGCGCGCGCGGGGGGAAAGAGAGACGGGCAGCCAGCTGACTTCCTCCTCCTTCGCCCCTCCTCCTCCCCCGTGGACGCGCCGCGGCTCCGATCGCGAGCTGCGGTGCAAGGAGGGGAGGAGGGGGGAGGAGGAGGAGCTGGCTCCCTCCTCCCTGCCCCGCCTCCTCCTCCCCCCCCCCCCGCTGCCATTTTTTTTGAATTTTTTTTAAAAAAAGAAATCTTGCAGGAGGGTAGCGGGGGCCGTGTCCAACTGGCTGGGGGCCGTATACGGCCCGCAGGCCGGCTGTTGGACAGCCCTGGCATATACAATGGAGACGTCACAGAAGAGAGTCTGGCACAACATTATAGAATGATAGAATCATAGAGTTCAAAGAGATCTCATGGGCCAATCCCATCCAACCTCCTGCCAAAAAGTAGGAAAATCACATTCAAAGCACCCCCAACAGATGGCCATCCAGCCTCTGTTTCAAAGCCTCCAAAGAAGGGGCCTCCACCACACTCTCACAGTCAAGAAGCTCTTCCTAATATTCAGGTGGAATCCTATAGATGAGGAAACATTCCCGGGATAAAATGGAAGGTAATTACAGGTCAAATGAAAAAGGCGATACAGGCTTGCTGTATGTCCCAATGGTGCTGCATCTCGAAATTTTTAATTAACAAATTTGGGGGCTATTCAAAAAGAAGTTCGGTAATGGATATATATAGGGAAGTTGAAGGGAGGGAAGTTCTCATGTTTGTCTTGGTATTTTAGTTGTTGGTGGAGGTTTTGTGTATTGGGTGCGTGTGTGTTATTTTTATTATTTATTTATTTATTTATGGTATTTGTACCCCGTAGCTTCTCACCCCCGCACAGCTTACATTTGCAGCACTACAAGCCGCACCACCACAATACCATTTTTAAAATACACCCTATTATCAACATCATTAAAAAGCATTAAAAACATTTAAAAAAAACATTACATTAAAAACCACTACATACAACAATAATTAATTAAAGCCATCAAGCGGAACACATTGTCAGTCCAGTCATGTCCAAAGGTACAATTTACATCTGCTGCCCAAAGGCCTGGTCCCAGAACCACGACTTTAGCTTTTTTCTAAAAGCGAGGAGAGATGGAGTCGATCTTATTTCGTTTGGGAGTGCGTTCCATAGGTGAGGGGCCACCGCCGAGAAGGCCCTGTCTCTCGTCCCGACCAGCCGCATTTGCAATGCTGGCGGGAGCGAGAGCAGGGCCTCCCCAGATGATCTTAGGGTACGAGGTGGGACGTAGAGGCAGATGCGTTCGGACAAGTAAGCTGGGCCAGAACCGTATAGAGCTTTATAGGTCAATACCAGCACTTAGAATTGGGCTTGGAGATGGACAGGCAACCAGTGGAGCCGACACAGCACGGGGGTGGTATGCTCTCTGTATGTCACCCCAGTTAGCATTCTGGCTGCCGCCTGTTGGACCAACTGAAGTTTCCGAACCGTTTTCAAAGGCAGCCCCACATAGAGTGCATTGCAGTAGTCTATTCGGGATGTAACCAGAGCATGGACCACCGTGGCCAAGTCAGACTTCCCAAGGTACGGGCGCAGATGGCGCACAAGCTTTAATTGTGCAAAAGCTCTCCCGGCCACCGCTGAGACCTGGAGTTCCAGGCTCAGCGATGAGCCCAGGATCACTCCAGGATCATTTTGTATATCATGTAATGGGTATTGTTTTTAAATTTTTGGAAAATCAATAAAAACTATTTTTTTAAAAAAAATTGTAATTGTGGGGTCCAATTTTCAATAACAGGAAGTGCTTGTAAGACTACAACTCCCATTCAGCCATGGCAGTTCAAGTGGTCTCAAGCTACTTCAGTTTGACAACGTAGATGCTCTGTAGACTTTATGGTAAGTTTTTTGCTGGATGTCGACTATCGAATCGCCTTAGAGGAGCTAAAGCTTTCTAGTGAGAGCCTATTAATATTTACTTAATTAATTAATGATTAATATTAATAAGACAGTCTGCAAAAATTAATCTCACTAATGTGGAGGGCTGGCTGCATTTTGGTCTTGGAAGTAACCGACATTGACATCTCTAATAGGGTTGTGGTTCGCCATTTCGAGATCTACACAAAAAGGGAGGTTTCTTCTTTGGAGCTTGATGTATGAGGGCGGGTCAATAAGTCAGTGACTTTTTGAATGAAACACAGGTCTTTGGATAAAAAAATCATTTCATTTTTCAACGTCGTCTCCTCTGAGCTCTATACACTTTGTCCAGCGTTTCTCCAATTTTTTTATCCCTTCCAAAAAATAAGATTTGTCGAGGTCATCACAATAGGTATTGGTTTGTGAGATGATTTCATTGTTGGAGTCAAATCTCCATTTCTTCAGGTTTGGAAACAAGAAAGAGTCACTCGGGGCTAAATCCGGAGAATAGGGTGGATGAGGGAGCAATTCATATCCCAATTCATGGATTGCTGCCATGGCAACTGCACATGTGTGCACCCTTGCATTATCCTGGTGCAAAAGAACTTTTTTCTTGTCCAAATGCGGTCGTTTTTTTTTCTAATCCTCACTAAATCAACCCAATAAGTTGGCATAATATTCACCATGGATTGTTTTACCCTTTTGAAGGGAGTCAATGTGGATTATACCGCGTGCATCCCAAAAAATGGTTGCCATGACTTTATTGGCTGACAAACCCACCTTGGCCTTCTTTGGCGCCGATTCACCCCAAGAAACCCACTGTTTTGACTGCTGTTTGGTCTCTGGTGTGTTGTGGTGGAGCCACGTTTCGTCCACAGTTACGAAACAGCGCAAAAAAATTGTCCATATTGCGGTTGAACAACGCCAAACACTCCTGCGAAATTGTCACACGATTATGTTTGTGGTCGATTGTGAGCAAACGCGGCACCCATCTTGCGGTAAGCTTTCTCATATCAAGTGATCAGGCATGTAGCCAGGGGGGTAAGGGGCTTCAGCCCCCCCCGAAATTCTCAGGGTGGTCCGCGAAAAGGCCTTACTGGTACATTATTTAAACTGTTATGTTTATTCATATCATGATCTGATCACCATGCTCATTATATCCCACATTAATGGGGTTATTGGGATAACAATACAAAAGATTTGCTAGGGTAGACCCTCTTCCACCCAGTCTCAGCCCCCCCCGAACCAAACTCAGCCCCCTCCGAAACAAAATCCTGGCTACGGCCCTGCAAGTGATCATTTAAAATTGAAACCACTGAGCCCCGTGAGATGCCTGTGGCCTCCACAATCTGTCGTACTTTCAATCTCCAATCGGCCAACACCAATTGTCGGACCTTTCTCCTTTGTTCTGCACCTTCCAAACTCACAACACTTGTAGCTCTCTTCCTCCCAGCTGCAGTATTCCAAGATGCAGCTAAAGCTCTTGGTCAATTGTTTCGGGCATAGAGACCTCAACTTGGCGTCCAGAACGTTCGGCATCTTCCGTGCTTGTACGGCCACAACGAAATTCACTGCACCACTTTTTTACCCTTGAAATTGATGGTGCAGAGTCCCCGTAGTATTGATCAAGCTTAGCCTTGGTTTGAGTGATGGGTTTTTTTCTGCAATAAATAATGTTTCATGAGCACACGAAATTCACTTTTTGCCATTTTCTCCTCAAATCACGCGGCAGTCTGCTATCAATGGCTGTCAAACACAAACTAAATGGCACAGCTTGTTCAAATTTTGACAGGAGTCAACTGACAGGTGCCTCTTGACAGGAGCAGTGTCACCCTTTCAGTTAAGAGGCGGGACATTCAAAAAGTCACGGACTTATTGACCCGCCCTCGTATTTTTTCTTTGTGGATGTTCCCTTGAGCTCAGCGTTTCCACCGGAAGCACAGCCACCAGCTTTTGTCTTAGTATTCCAAGATGCAGCTAAAGCTCTTGGTCTTCTCTGCAAAGCGTCCTTGTAGGCAGCCCTACCTTTGCCTTGGCACATAAATCAAAAACAGAGGAATCTAGTTGAAGTTTAGCTGGAGACAAAAATAAACAGTCAGGGCCTCCAGGCAATGAAGCACCGATGGGGCAGACGGAAGGGCAGGGGTTTATGCCTTGTTGAAAGGAGATTAGCAGCTATGATGTGAGGGCTTTAGACCGAACGGCCAGCACTTTGCAATGAACTTGGAAACAAAGGAGGCACTCATGTCGATTGAATAAGATGCTCCAAACAAGGACCTTGGCAGCTGCATTATGCACCAGCTCTAGTTTCTTTTCTTTTTTTATTGGTTTTTTTTTTGCATTTCAGTTACAGGAAATAAAACTGGGGGCAAACAGGGGCGGGGGGGAAGGGGAGGGGGTGTGGGGGTAAGACACAGAGAGGTTGAGGGTACACAGTAGGCTCCCGTCCAGTCGACTTAGTCCACCACATCTGGCTATCCCAAGTGTTCTCTTTTGGCCATCAAGCCATCTTAACCCCCTACTATTAATTCGCAGTAATCATTAACCGATCTTGACTATAGTCTTAGAACTTAATTCATTTAAATATCTGCTAACTTTGGCCCAGTTCGTCTTGTCCTTATTGCTTTGGTCAGTGATAATGCTCCTCAAGCTATCAAGGTCCATGATTTCCCTGATGCGAAGAAACCAGTTCTTTACTGATAAGGGGTCTCCGCTTTTCCAGTTCTGGGCGATTTCCATTCTTGCCGCTGTAGCTGACATAAAAAAGATCTTGTCATCATTACTGTCCCATTTCTTGTCTATGATATGGAGCAGGTAGAAATCCGGTTTCATTTCAAATTTGATCCCCAAGATGTTTTCCATATGGAGGTGAATTTCCCCCCAACATTTCCTAAGGATTTTACAATGCCACCAACAGTGCATGAAGCTACCCTTGTCCTTCTTACACTTCCAACATAGGTCGCTCATTGTGGGGTAGCACCTGGCTAAGCTCGCCGGTGTATGGTACCAGTGATGGTACATTTTGTACCAATTTTCTGTCAAATGAGAAAACCCCAGCTGCTTGACTTTCCTCTTCCATAGGGTTTCCCACTCCTGTAGCATGATGGAGTGTCCCAGTTCCTGGGCCCATCTTGTCATTGTGTCTTTAACCGTTTCGGTTTCTGTCTCCCACTCAAGGAGTTTGTTATATAAGAGACTTATTGTCTTTTTCTCCAATTTCATAACTTTCTCCCACACTGTGGGCTGTGTATTGAAATTCTTTCGTACGTCCCGCTTGAAGCTTTCTTTGCATTGGGCATAATGGAACCAGGACAGGTCGATGGCCTGTTCTCGTAGTATTTCCAACGGTTTGAGTGACCACTCCGACCAGCTGGTGATCAGCTGTTCATATGTATACCACTTACTGGTTGGGAGTTCCCTGATCTGTTGAGCTTCTTGTGGTGATATCCATTGAGGCGTCGCTTGATAAAACCGGTCTTTGTATTTATTCCACGGCCTGAAGAGTGATGCTCGGATAAAATGATTTGAATTTTTTTTTTCAACTAGCGCCTTATTGTGCCAGAGGTAGGCGTGCCACCCCCAGCGCAGATCGAAACCCTCTACAGCAGGGGTGCCCACACTTTTTCATCATGCGAGCTACTATATGAACAATCAAGTTGAAAAGATCACTTGTTGTGCATGCGCGGGGCTTCTTTCTTGCCTGCCCACGAACTCGCCGCCGCGCGCACCCGGGAAGGGGATCCTCCTTGCCTGCGTGGGCACTCTCTCTTAATGTCTTCGTTGTCTTCCTCCTTCCTGCTGCGAACACGGCGGAGCCCTCCCTCCTCGCCCCCAACCAAGGAAAGAAAGCAGCCCCACACAGCTCGCTCGCCCAGGTCTCGGCCTGGAATGGAAGTCCCGAGGGCAGCAGCAGGGTTTGCGGCGGGGCTTGCTTGGCTTTGCCCCACTTTGCCCGGCCTCCTTCACCTCTTTCTCTCTCCCTCTCCCCTTCCAGCGCCCGCCTGCCTGCCTGCCAAAAGGATCCGAAAAAGTTCTCCGGATTTCTTTCTTCTCTCCTTGGCTCTCTCTCTCTCACACACACATTCCCTCCATCCCTCCAACAGCCTCGCATCTTATCCGTGCGCGTACCTTCGCCTTGCTCCCCCCCCCCCCAGCAGCAACCAATGGGCGGTCATGTCACCACACCGTGCGTGGCAAGACGAGTGCCAGGGCCCGCCCACTAAAGCCTAATTTTGGCAAAAGAAGCCCCGCGAAGGTGGCGGCGGGAGCACACGTGTGCGCGCATGGCAGGAGCACGCCATCCGGCTGGTGAGGCCCAAAGATCACCTGGAAGAGGGCCGAAGATCACCTAGGTGCTCCCGATCACCGTAATGAGCACCCCTGCTCTACAGCGAGCAGATTATTATCTTTCAGTGTAGCCCAGTCTTTCACCCAACTTAACGCTGCCGCGTCATGGTACAATTGAAGATCGGGGAGCCCCAGTCCTCCTCTCTCTCGACGGTCGCAGAGGATACTAAATTTAATTCTTGCTTTCTTTGAACACCACACGAACTTGAGTATGTCCGTTCTCCAGGCTCTAAAACAAAGGCGTGATCTAATTACCGGTAGATTCTGAAATAAAAACATCAACCTCGGGAGGACTCCCATCTTAATTGCTGAGATTCTACCCAGCAGGTTCAGGTTGAGATATTTCCACCTTTCTAGTTTTTTTTTAATCTCTGCCCAGGCGGGGACATAATTGTTTTGGAGGAGCTGATTGTTCTTGGCTGTAAGGTATATACCCAGATATTTTATTTTCCTGACCGTATCGCACTTGGAGATCTCTTGAAGGAGGGACCTCCTTCCCGTGTTAACGTTTTTTGTCAGAATTTTGGTTTTGTCCGTATTAACCTTTAAGCCCGCCACCTTTCCAAACTCTGTTATCTTCTTCATCCAGAGCCCGATGCTCTCTAGTGGGTTTTCTATAATGCAGGCGATGTCATCCGCATATGCTTTTACCTTCCAGCTCTAGTTTCTTGACACTCTTCCAAAGTGGCTTGAGGTATTACAGGCCTGGATTAACAACGTTTTGTGCCCTAGGCCAGTGTTTCCCAACCTTTTCTGAGCCGCGGCACACTTTTTACATTTGCAAAATCCTGGGGCACACCACCAACCAAAATGACCCAAAATGACCCTCTAACACAGTAATACATATAGTTGATATGTTTTTAAATGTATTTACAGTATACACTCAGTGTGAAACCTGGGCCTGTTTCGATGAACTCAACATAGATATCCTGGCAGGAATGGCAGAAAGACACAAACTTCCCACACAGAACTCCCATAACCCAGAGAAAATGCTGTAAGAGTTTCGTGGGCATTGACCTTGCGTTTTGGAGTTGTAGTTCACCTATATCCAGAGAGCACTGTGGACTCAAACAATGTTGGATCAGGACCAAACTTGGCATGAATACTCAATATGTCGAAATATGAATGCAGAAGGAGTTCAGGGGAAATAGACCTTGACATTTGGGAGTTGTAGTTCTTGGGATTTATAGTTCCCCTACAATCAAAGAGCATTCTGAACCCCACCAATGACAGAACTGGGCCAAACTTCCCACACAGAACCCCCAGGAGGCAAGAGGAGGTCTCTACTTGGGGAAAGGGAGGCGGGCCTTCCCAATGCATAGAGAGGGAGAGACCAAATAGACAACGGGTGGGGAGGGGGGTGTTTGTAATTTTGTGCCTTTATCGAGGTAGGTTTCTTAGGGTTTTAATACTTCAACACACTAAACTCCCCCCTCCCCTTTCCTGGAGGTTCCAATTTTTCACGGCACACCAGATGATCGCTCACGGCACACTAGTGTGCCCCGGCACACTGGTTGAGAAACACTGCCCTAGGTCACACTTTGGAATTACGCCCCCTCTACTACTGGCACTGAAAGTTGTTGTTTGGGATCCGGGAAGGGAGGGTGGGGCCCAAGCCGTGCCTGCCTTTCCTTCCTTCCTCGCCCAGGGGCTTGGGGGCCATGGCGGGGTGGCCATCTGCCAGGGCTGATTAGGATCCCCGCACCCCAGGGAGGGAGAGTAGTGGGGAGAGGCCTGGGGGGCCTTCCTTCCTTCGGAGAAGGGGGGCCTCCCTGGAGATAGAGAGAGAGACACCCACCCGTCTCCGTCTCCTTCAGGGCCGCTGCTCCTCCTTCTCCTCGGTTGCAATCCATGGCTCAGGGAGAACCCCCCTCCATGGACTTCTGCCTCCAAGCAGGCCCTCACCTTCCTATTGGCCGAGTCCGCGGAGCCACGCCCGCCCGGGAGGGAGGGAGGCTCCCCGATTGGCCAGCTGCCGCTCTTCAGCTTTGATCGATGGGTGTCACAAGGCGGTAGGCGGGGCCAGGAGGTGAGCTTGAAGGACTCACTCCTGGCCCTGCCCACTCCCCACCTCCCAGGGAGGGAGGGAGGGAGGGGCGTTACCCTGGGAGGCGACGGAGGAAACAAGGAAGGTGGGCCTGGTGGTGGAGGAGGAGGGAGGGAGTGATGTCACCCTGGGAGGCCCGCCCCTGGCTGAGTAGCAGGGAGGAGGGAGGGAGGAAGGGAGGGAAGCCGCTGCTGCTGCTGCTGCTGCCCCTCGCCCTGCGTGTCCTGCCTTGAGACCAGGCTCGGCCCTCCCTCCCTCCCTCTGGGGCCTTTGTGCTTCAACTCCCGCCATTCCCACGGAGGGTTTTTTAAAATAAAAAAATTAACTTTTTTGGGGGGTCCGTTAATTGTGCCCCCCTCGGCTTGCTTCCCTAGGCCATGGCCTAGGTTGGCCTTATGGGTAATCCAGGCTTGGAGGTATACGCAAATATGCCTGAGAGCATTATACATAATTACGGCAGGAGAGAAGCCGCAACGCATGGCTTTTGTATTATTTTGTTTCCTTTTCTCCAAAAAATAAGTGCAAACTGGCTGGATTTGGTGCACCGTGCTCCCGACTCAATATTTCATTTTTTTAATTAGAAACTTCTTGGATGAAATCGTAAGGCTGTTGCATTATTTATGTCAGAAATCTTGTGGCATCCATTTCCTTGTCTCAGGGTGAAAGATGAATCTATGCAATTAGACGATGCCTTCAGGACGAGGGAAACAATGCCCAGAATTCATTGGGTTGATGCGAGTTTAAGACTTATGGCTGAAATTCTACATTGAAGTTGCGTTGCCAAATTGAAGAAGTTACACACTGGTTGCAGCTCTTACGCTGACTGTCAGCATTGTTCAATTGAATGCATGTATAATGTGCAACTGTATATGCAAGGGCACCAGTATGAACTCATAGGATTTACAGGCACTAGGCATGGTTTCGAACCCAAAAATGGTGATTCTAAAATCAAATTGGGGGATTTTTTTTGATTAATAAAAGAAAGACTTACAAAAAAATTTCCAAAAATTTCTAAAATGTAACTTAATTACTAACGAAATTCGTTAGTAGTTCGTATGCCAGCGCATGCGCATTCCAGATGGTTTTGGCCTACAACTCCCAGAAATCCTAACAGCTGGTAAATTGGCTGGGATTTCTGGGAGTTGTAGGCCAAAACTTGAATAAATCACACTAAATTCTAGATGGGACTCTCCAAATAGGAAGGAGGGAGGAAGGAGGGAGGGAGGGAGGGGGTATTCTATTCTTGGAAGCAGCAAAAGAAGAAGGAGGAGCCCCCTCGCTCCTCCGCTGCCTCTCTCTCACCCCGATCCTGAGGAGCGAGGGGCCCAAGTTTGCCCAGGCTGAGAGGAAAAGGAAGAGGCCTGAGGCTGTGAGGAATGGTGGGAGTTGAAGTCCAAAACACCTGGAGGGCTGAAGTTGGCCGTCATGAAGCCTCTTCAAGGCTTTAGATCCTGGCAGGCAGAAGGGGCAGGGAGGGCCCGTCCACTCCTCCTGCCCTGCCAGGATCTAAAGCATCAAAGAGTATTGGGGTGAGAAACCAACCTAATGTATAATAGAATGAATGCTACTGTAAGTGCCTAATATTATAAGTAATCCAACTGGTCATATACCTACATTCCATGCACATGCAATAATACAGCAGTAATAACAATGGGTATAAGAAGAAGTAAAATTCAAACCGAAGTACTCTGACTGTGGCCCCTTCTCAAACTGCAAAAGGCTCTTCTCTGAGCCCGGGAAAGCCAAAACCCCAGGCACAGCGTTTGCCTGCCTGGGTGCTGCAGAATCTGGGCATAGAGAAGATTCACATACATATTCTTTGGGGAGAAGAGCCTTTGCAGTTTGAGGAGGGACCAGAATCTTCTCCCCATTGTTATTACTGAGCCTGGGATTCTGACCAGCAAATTAGGCACTTAAGTAGCATTCATTCTATTATACATTAGGTTGGTTTCTCACCCCAATACTCTTTGATGCTTTAGATCCTGGCAGGCAGGAGAGGCAGGGAAACCTGGAAAAATGTAAACAGAGAGTTTACTCAGAAGTAAATCCACAAAGGAGGGCCCTTCATCCAAAGTGCCCTGCTTTGCAGATTTACTTCTGAGTAATCCTCTCTGTTTATTTTTTCGGGCTTCCAGCCAAAAGAAGGAGCGAGTTTAGGGCTTGCCTTGCCATAATACTTATTGGCAAGGGAGGCGGGAGGGTGGTGAGAGAGAAGGAGGGTGCCTCCCTTACGACCTAATAACGACACTTAAGAAAATCCTGGCCCCGAAGTTCTATAAAGAAAGTCCACTTCCTGGTTGGCGTTCCAGGTGCGGAAATACTCGAAAGTAGCATTTCTTACGAATTTCTTACGAAACATTTCATTTTCATAACTTTTTTCTCATGCCTAACAGGCACATATGTGTACACGTGCGCAACCATTGTTTCAAATTATGCATGCCTATTTATTTATTTATTTACAGTATTTATATTCTGCCCTTCTCACCCCGCAGGGGACTCAGGGCGGATTACAATGTACACACACATGGCAAACATTCAATGCCATAGACCAGTGATTTTCAACCAGTGTGCCGCGGAACACTAGTGTGCCGCGAAAGATCATCAGGTGTGCCGTGGGAAATTATTTTCGAACTTCATTCATATATAAACTATAAGGCGCATCTGTCCCTTTAAGAAATGGAACCATAGCACTCTCGCGTCACCTAAGAAGTGACGCGAGAATGCTATGGTCGCTCCATCTTGGATTCGCTCAGACGTGGCTAAGTAAACAAAGTTAGAGTTAGTGCTGCAGCTGCGCGTCAAGTAACAGTGACAATTTGGGAACACAGCAAGACACGCGAGTGACTGTGATGGAGAAGTTTTTGAGAAGGGAAAATGCAAATGCCGAACAGGGCCAGGATATCTATTTTGTGTTCATTGAAACAGGCCCAGGTTTCACACTGAGTGTATAAATACATTTAAAAACATATTAAGTATATGTATTACTGTGTTAGAGTGCCATTTTGTGTCATTTTGGTTGGTGGTGTGCCCCAGGATTTTGTAAATGTAAAAAATGTGGTTCCGCGAGTCAAAAAACAAGGTTGAAAAACACTGGTCCATAAAGACGGTCATCTCGAGGTGTTAGAGTGTCTGGACTACTGTAACGCCTACTGTAACGCCCTCTACGTTGGCCTTCCCTTGTCGACGATCCGGAAACTCGAGCTGGTGCAGAATGCCGCTGCTCGCTTGCTGGTGGGAGCACCAGTGAGGGGGCACATCACTCCCATCCTTCGGCAACTGCACTGGCTCCCCATCGAGTACCGGACTGCCTTCAAGGTGCTGGTTTTAACCTTTAAGGCCTTGCACGGTCTAGGGCCTGCGTGCCTAAGGGACCGCCTTACCCCGTATGTTCCCCCGAGATCAGTGCGCAGAGCAGAATTTGTTGGTTATTCTATCATCCCGCTCCTGACATTTGTCCAGTACGAGACAACGGGCCTTCTCTGCGGCGGCTCCTGCGATCTGGAACTCGCTTCCTAGCCACATCCGGGCGATCCAAGAACTTGCCCCTTTTCGAAGGGCCTGTAAGACTGCCCTTTTCAGGCTGGCGTTTGGCTAAACCCGAATGCAGACGGCGTGTTTACGCCTGAGTTAAAGAATCTGTAATCTGCTGGCACTTGGGTTATGTATTGTGTTTTTATCGAATTTTTACTGTATGTTTTATTATGTGTTTTATTGTTGCTGTGATCCGCCCCGAGCCTGCAGGGAGGAGCAGAATATAAAACTGAATAATAAATAAATAAATAAATAAATAAAATCTTCTTGTAGTTCCTTCTGTCCAGACCTTCCACCCGTCCTCCACTAGGCAGAGAATATTTTCGGTGGTGGCTCCGACCCTTTGGAACGCCTTACCCGGGGATGTCCGGGCTCTCAGAGAGCTATCCTCTTTTCGGAGGGCCTGCAAAACAACGCTCTTCCAGCAGGCTTGTAATCTGGAGGCCTCTGATAACTCGAACTGACTTTCTTGTGCTGGTCGGAAACCTGTTTTAAACTAATTTTATTGTTGCACATTATGATTGTGCTCTTTTTAGGCTATATACACCGCCCGAGCCTACGGGGAAGGGCGGTATAGAAATGGAATCTATATATATAAAGGAAGAGTCGTCATGGAAAGACTGTCCCAAACAGAGAAACCTTACAACGCAGAGACACCAAACTTGCCAACAGAAATAGGCCTCAGACAAGGTACGTTTGTGGCAAAGAAACTCCCCCCCCAAACCTAAAAGGCCCCCAAATCAACGAGTAAAAAAACCCTACCTTTCCCAGCATCCTCCGGGCTGCCAACAACTCTCCCAGCCTCTACATTCTGACAACATGATTGGCTGCCAATAAGGGTGGATTTGCATAACTCCTGTACTGGCAAGCCAACATGAACATTCCGACCCATAATAAACTGTCAGAGGAGGATAAGGCAAAGGGCTGAGGCACAAACACAAACACCCAATTCACTTCCCACAGAAAATTTACATCCCTACAAATCACAGATCATGCCCAAAATTGACAGTAAGTCTTCATTAACTTAATTTCTCTGACCAGGCCTCACTTAATGGAATGCTGTTTACGCTCTGAATTGACAGTAAGGCTTCATTAACTTGATTCTCCCGACTACGCCTCAGCTCATTGGACATTGTGTATGGCCTGAATTGACAGTAAGGCTTCATTAACTTGCTGTTCCTGACTAGGCCTCAGCTCATGGGACATTGTGTATGGCCTGAATTTACAGTAACCTACCTTGGCACACAGAGCCCCTATGACACACGCTACATTCTACTACAGTTTGGAGGAGGGTGGACCATGGATTATGGGACTTGAAGTACCTCCATGGATAATGGGATTTGTAGTACTTCAAAACCCATCATTCCCCACAGACCACTGTGTCCAGGAACCAAGACCGATAAAGACCAAACTTGGCAAACAATGCACCCCATGACCCACATTCCATCCGACTGCAGCTTAGAGGAGGACACACCATGGATAATGGGATTTCAAGTACCTCCACTCACTTCCAAAGTACCCCACCCACACACGCATCAACCTCTACATCAACACAGCAGACGGAAAGACAAAAAACATTGTATATCCACAAGCTATGCAGAACGCCAGCAACACCACACAACAACAACTCCACAGGACTCCAACATCCCACCCACCAAAACAACCCACAACAACACAGCCATGACCCCAACAACACCATAACTAACAACAACTCCAACCCTTACATACTCAGACTTCCTCGCATCTCCAAAATAGGGCACAGCAACGCGTGCCGGGTACAGCTAGTAAATAAATAAATATATTGTTGCAAAAAGATAACAATTCCTGCCTCCCACCCCAATAGATAGCATGGAAAACGCTGCCTTATAGAACTGCCATAGATAGAGCGATGCTGGCTCAGCTCTTGTAACTAGACCCAGCTCTCAAGGCACTCTCCTGCCCGCCCATGAATCACCTTTATGGCCATTTCTGCTTTTAATGGGAAGGTCTGGCAGCACGGTTGGGATGAAATACAGAAGTCTGGGATCCAATCTCAGGTCGGTGGGAGGAATGACAAGGTATTTTTTTCTGCTGGTCAAGCATCTTTTCCATCAAGTCCTCGGCTTAAGCAGGCAAGACTCTAAGTAATGAGACTGTATTATTATTAGCGGTAGTATTTTTTAAAGAAAGAAGCCCACTCTCAACCATTCTTGCTAATTCTGATTGGATACTTGGACTTGCTTGCCTTTAATAGCTGGTGCCAGAATCCATACTGGGATGAATCAGTACATTAAACGGGTCTTTTGCAAAACATTTCCCTGGACTTTTCATTAAGGAGAGACAATAGATGCATCTCCCGATGTCACAGGACTGCAGCTCCCAGCATTCTTCACCATCGGATTGGTGGCTGTGCCCTTCCAGAAATATCCACAGGCCTGCTTTGTTGCAACCCACGTTCTGGTTACATCCCGTATAGATTACTGCAATGCTCTCTATGTGGGGCTGCCTTTGAAGACTGTTCGGAAGCTTCAATTGGTCCAACGGACAGCAGCCAGGTTGATAACTGGAGCGGCACTCAGGGAGCGCACACAGGCCCGGATTACCCATAAGGCCACCCTAGGCCACGGCCTAGGGCAGCGGCCATGGGGGGCAGCAGATCTGGCCCCCCAAAAATTTATAAAATTTTTTTTAAATAAAAGTTCCATCCTCGGGTGCTCCTGCGCCTGTGCATCATAGGTCCTAGAAGCCCGGCCACGCTGCCCCCTCCTCGCGCCCCCCCTCGGCGTCGGCCCCGCCCGTCTTTCCTTAAGACGGGTGGGGCCGACGGCGAGGACGTGGCGCGAGAGAGGAGGAGGCGGAGAGAAACTGCACCGCCCCCTCCTCGCGCCGCCCCCTCGGCGTCAGCCCCGCCCGTCTTTCCTTAAGACGGTCAGGGCCAACGGCGAGGACGCGGCGCAAGGACCACATGGCCGCGGACTCCCCGCCCCCTCCGCTCCCTCTGCGCAGGGGCGGGGCAGAGCCGGGCGCGGGGAGGGGGCAGAGCCGGGCGTGGGGAGGGGGCAGAGCCAGGGGCGGCGGAAGAGCCCGTGGCCTAGGGTGCCAAAAGGGCATGATACGGGCCTGAGCGCACAACTCCTCTGTTGTGCCAGCTCCACTGGCTGCCAGTTTGCTACCGGGCACAATTCAAAGTGCTGGCTTTAGCCTTTAAAGCCCTAAACAGCTCCCCTGGTGGCCAGAAGTTGGAATGTTAAATAGCCTCGGACTGTCTGTCTATATGTGTTGTGTGTCTATGGCAGGGGTGGGCAATTATTGTTTCCAAGGGGCCACATGAGAGCCAAAAAATATTACGGAGGGCCGCAACTAAAGGCTGAACTACATTCTAATGATACCATAACAAATAACAGGGTGCAGTTAAAAACAATGATAAAACAATGATAAAACAATTCAAGACTAAAAGTGTAGTATAAAAACAATAATATCTACACGCATTAACCCACTGCGCCACCGGGGGCTCCATGATTCCATAACATGGTAGTTAACATTAGTTCAATCTGCATTTTACCTGTGTATATTTGTTATATGTTGGTATTATTATTATTATTTGAACATTATCTGTATTTTATATCTCTGTATTTGATATGCATTATTGTTATTATTTTTAATCTGCATTTTACCTGTATGTATCTGCTATATGTTTTTAATCTTATTTCAATACTTTTATTATTTTGATCTGCATTGGACCTTTGCGCATTTGTTATATGCCTGTGGCGGCGCAGTGGGTTAAACCCTTGTGACAGCGGGACCAAAGACCAACAGGTTGGAGGTTCGAATCTGGGGAGAGCAGGTTGAGCTCCCTCTGTCAGCTCTAGCTCCCCATGCGGGGACATGAGAGAAGCTTTCCACAAAGATGGTAAAACATTAAAACATCCGGGCGCCCCCTGGGCAACATCCTTGCAGACGGCCAATTCTCTCACACCAGGAGCGACTTGCAGTTTCTCAAGTCGTTCCTGATATTTAAAAAAACTCACCCAGTGATTTCAGCCATGAAAGTCTGCAACAACACATTATTATTATTATTATGGTCATTAAAAGTGCTGCCCAATTGCATTAATTCTACAATGGGGAATATTGATTTTTTTAGTTTACGTTTGTAGCAGCAGAATTGTGTATCCACGAGATGCCAATGCATTATGTTGGAATGAGCTAACCAAGGTGCTGAACCCTATTTCTCATGGGAGATTGTGTAGATCAGTGTTTCTCAACCAGTGTGCCATGGCACACTAGTGTGCCGTGAGCGATCATCAGGTGTGCCACGGGAAAAGCTGTCTGCCCCCCTTCCTTCCCCCCCCTCCTGTCGCTTGGGAGAGGAGGAGGAAGGGATGGGCTTCCGCAAAGAAAAAGAAGGGACCAGGGCACCGCCTCCTTCGGCCGTTTCCCCAACCAGCCTCCAATCTGCCATGACTCCCGCCATGACTCTCGCCCCTTGCTTGCTGAAGCCGCGCGGAGGAGCCCCGCCTACTGAAGCCCGTCCACCGCTCATGCTCCTCCTCTGTGAGAGAGCTGAAGCTGGGGGAATGACGCAGCCTGGCTCTGCCCCCTCCCCCTGGCTTCAGCACTCCCACAGCTTTGCCAGCCTTGAGGGGGCAGTGCCAAGCCAGCGATGGCAGAGCCAGTACAATGCTGGTTTGCCTCCTCAAAGCTGGTGAAGCTGTGGGAGAACTGAAGCCGGGGGGAGGGGCAGGGCATGGCGTGGCCTGTCTCCTCCCCTGACTTCAGCACTCCCAGCAGCTGCCCCCAGCTGCTCACCATCCCCTGCCACTCTTTACTGTGTTACACTGTCATTTTGGGTCATTTGGTTGGTGGTGCCCCCGGATTTTTTAATGTTAAAAGTGTGCCGCGGCTCAAAAGGTTGGGAAACACTGGTGTAGATCAGTGTTTTTCAACCTTTTTGAGCCGCAGCACACTTTTTACATTTACGAGATCCTGGGGCACACCACCAACCAAAATGACACAAAATGACACTCTAACACAGTAATACGTATAGTTAATATGTTTTTAAATGTATTTATACACTCAGTGTGAAACCTGGGCCTGTTTCGATGAACACAACATAGATATCCTGGCAGGAATGGCAGAAAGACACAAACTTCCCACACAGAAATCCCATAACCAAGAGAAAATGCTATAAGAGCCCGAGTCTCAGGCAGCAGAGAGTTCCATAACACTGGACCTATGATGGAGAATGCACTCCACCGGGTTGCTGTTAGGTGGAAGGATCTGACACTGGGGATAGCAAGAAGGTTTGAATCTTCTGACCACAGTGACCTCGGGGGATTGTAAGGGAACAGGCGATCCCTTAGATACACTGGCCCCAGACCATGTAAGACCTTAAAAGTAAGAACTAGCACCTTGAAAGTGATCTGGAATTCAATTGGTAACCAATGCAGGTCTCTCAAATAAGGTGTTACATGACAGCTTGCAGGTTTCCCTGCAAGGAGCCAAGCGGCGGCGTTCTGTACTAGTTTGAGTCTCTGGGTCACAGTCAAGGAAAGGCCATTGTAGAGAGCATTGCAGTAGTCAAGTGTTGAGTTGACCGTAGCCTGGAGCACCGAGGCCAGGTCATTCCGGGACAGATAAGGGGCCAGCCGCTTCGCCTGCTGCAGGTGAAAGAATGAGGTCCTGCTGACAGTGGAGATTTGGGCCTCCATTGACAGCAGGGGGTCATTGACAGCAAGGCTTTTTACAGATGATGACGGGTGTAGTGCCTCACCATCCAGGGTCGGCAGCTGAATCTCCCTATCCCCGGAATTGTAGTTCACCGATATCCAGAGAGCACTCTGGACTCAAACAATGTTGGATCAGGACCAAACTTGGCATGAATACTCAATATGCCCAAATGTGAACGCAGATGGAGTTTGGGGAAATTAGACTTTGATATTTGGGAGTTACAGTTTCTGGGATTTATAGTTAACACAAAATCAAAGAGCATTCTGAACTCTTGCAACAATGGAATTGAACCAAACTTGCCATATTGAACTCTCATCACCAACAGAAAGTACTGAAAGGGTTTGCTTGGGAATTGACCTTGAGTTTGGAAGTTGTAGTTCACCTACACCCAGAGAGCACTGTGGACTCAGACAATGTTATGTTATGTTGTTGTTTGTTTTCTATCCAGAATCACAATGTTGGAAGGAGGCTCACCACTTTAAGGTCCCTAAAACAGGCATGGGAAAACTTCGGCCCTCTGGGTGCTTTGGACTTCAACTCCCACCATTCCTAACAGCCTGAGGCCCTTTCCTGCTTAAGTGGCTGAGGGGGGAAAGGAAAAGGGTCTGAGGCTGCAAGGAATGGTGGGAGTTGGAGTCCAAAACACCTGGAAGGTCCAAGTTTGCCCATGCCAGCTTTCGACAGAGACCTCTTCCTCCCCCTCCCCCTTCGCGCCCTTTCTTCCCCCTCCTGCCGAACACTTACTTTTCCTTCTACACTGCCGCTTCTGCTGCACACTTTTTACATTTACAAAATCCTGGGGCACACCACCAACCAAACTGGCACAAACACTACTCGGCGCCCGAGGAAGGATCAGGAGGAGAAGGGGAGCCGGGAGGGCAGGAGGCGCGTGCCCCCATGGTCCCTGCCTCGCGCCAAAGCAAGGCCCCCCTCGCATGCGCACTCGCTCACTCAGGCCCTCTGTTGCATGCCGGCAGGCAGGCAGGCTGCCGCGCACCGCAGCCTCCCTCCATCCCCTCCCTGTTTTCCCCCAATCGAGGTAGCCTCTGGAAGCCCGGGAGGGAGGTCGCGCGCAGGAACAATGTCAGCTCCTATCGCCAAGGCATTCACGTCGGCCTTGGCCAGCCCTGCCCTGGCCCCCTTTCTCCAGCATGCTTTCTCTCAGCTGCCCAGTCAGTCAGTCTGCCACCCGTCTCCTCCTGGCATAGCCGCATTCCTCCGCTGTTGAATAAAATAATCACACCAAGCAGGGCCGTAGACAGGATTTTGATTCGGGGGGGGCGGTCTGAGTTTGGTTCGGGGGGGGCTGAGACTGGGTGGAAGAGGGTCTACCCTAGCAAACCTTTTGTATTGTTATCCCAATAACCCCATTAATGTGGGATATAATGAGCATGGTGATCAGATCATGATTTAAATGCACATAACAGTTTAAATAATGTACCAGTAAGGCCTTTTCGCGGACCACCCTGAGAATTTCGGGGGCTGAAGCCCCTTAGCCCCGGCTACATGCCTGATACCAAGTGATGAAGCTCCCTCCGGCAGCAACACGACACCCTTGGACCTGGGCAGGGAGAGTGCTGGAACTACTTCCAGGGACACCGCGAGAGCCGCAGCAGAAAAGAGGAGGGGGCGGAGGAGAGGGGGAAGGGGCTGGGGCACATCCGCCGCGCCACCCAGGTTAGGGTTGCCGTTTTTTGATATAAGAAATACGGGACATTTACGGAATTTTCCACAAAAATAAGGGACACTTCATTAAAAACTTGAAACTCAAACATTAAGTAGAAATAGTTTTATTAACAGAATAAGATAATGATTGAAACTCACAAAAGAAACTGACTTACGCCCTCTTAACAGGACATGGTATGTTTCCGCGTGCTTTGTCATGCAGAAAAAAACATTATTAGAACTACCTAATTTTCTCCATCTGTATTTACCGTGTTTCCCCGAAAGTATGACACCCCCGATTGTAAGACATATCGGGTGTCAGGGGGTCGGCTAATGTAAGCCGTACCCAATGTAAGCCGTACCTCGTCGCCACGCCCACGCCACGCTGCCGCCGCCGCCGCCGGCCCCAGCAGCGGCACACCTCCGTGGCGCACCTTTCTGCCAGGCCTCTGACGCGTCCAAGAAAGGGAGGGGGGGCAGGCGGAGGCGGAGCGCGCCGACGCGCCAGAGTGACGCCTGACATGTCGGCGCTTCCTCCGCCCCTGCGCGCCTTCCCTCCCTTTTTCCAAGAAAGGGAGGGGAAGAGCGAAGGGGCGGAGGAAGCGCCGACGCGGCAGAGTGACGCTCTGACGCGTCAGCGCTTCCTCCGCCCTGCTCTCTTCCCCTCTCTTCCTTCGCAAGCGCCAGAGGCCTGGCAGAAAGGTGCGCCGCGGAGGTATGCCGCGCCAATGGGCCGGTTGTGGCAGCGGCGGCGCGGCGGCGGCGGCGTGGCGACGGGCACGTCTTAGTTTATATAAGACATACCCGAAAGTAAGGCGTAGGGGACTTTTGGGAAAGAAAGTAAGACGCTGTCTTACTTTCGGGGAAATACGGTAGTACTTGACTTTGCTGACTTTAAAAGTGCACTGTCTAAACATTAAAATAAAATAAATTTTATAGGACAGTACATCTTCATGATTATTATGTCAATAGTTAATGGTATGGTATGGGATACACAGCATTGGATAGTATTGGGATGCACAGCTAGGCCTATTTTAAGAGTAACTCTCAAGCAACCTGAAACTATCTTTATCCAACATGATCCAACATTCCCTTGGGTAATGGTTAATTAGTCTACTGTACTTTGAAAAAGTCCTGTATCGCCTCTTCCTTCCAACGGGTCGAGGCTGCCCTGCGAGTTGGAATCCCAGGCAGGCATTGCCGTGGAAACCACAGCGCACCTTCCTCTGGTCAACCCCGCCCAGTCCTGTCCTGCTAGTCAAAAATAAGGGACAGGGCCTGAAAATAAGGGACACAAATTTTAGGGCCAAAATAAGGGACGTCCCTTAGAATAAGGGACATATGGGAACCAGGGCCGTAGCCAGGATTTTGTTTCGGAGGGGGCTGAGTTAGGTTCGGGGGGGGCTGAGACTGGGTGGAAGAGGGTCTACCCTAGCAAATCTTTTGTATTGTTATCCCAATAACCCCATTAATGTAGGATATAATGAGCATGGTGATCAGATCATGATATGAATAAACATAACAGTTTAAATAATGTACCAGTAAGGCCTTTTCGCGGACCACCCTGAGAATTTCGGGGGGGGCTGAGGCCCCCTTAGCCCCCCCCCCCCTGGCTACATGCCTGATGGGAACCCTAACCCAGGTGAATGGTGCTCGGCTCAAGGAGGAAGGACGAAGAGGATCCCAGGAGGAGTGCCCAGGGAGGGAGTCAAGGAGGGAGGCGTGGCCTTTCCTAGCGCACGCGGAACACCTGATGATCATTCACGGCACACTACTGTGCCATGTCACACTGGTTGGGAAACACTGGTGTAGGTGCCGCCCAGGATGGCCATGTCTTTGCATGTATTTGAGGTGTAGACTTCATTCTCTATTCCTGCACGTTGTAATATCATCTACGTCTGGTTGGCCACCGTCGTCTTTACATTTTCCTTATTCAAAAGGCAATGGCGTCTTACATACTTATAACATGGGCAACATATTCGGAACAGGAAAACCCTATTACCTTCGCAGGATTAATAAATGTGAAATATCTCAGCAACAGGAAAATTATTATAAGACAACAAAATAATAAAGGGGGGCAAAATAGGTCAGTTCATGCAAATGTCAAGCAACCAGCAGCATGGATCCCAATAAATAAATAATGCTACTAAAACATTCAGAGACGGCTCAGTCGCCTTAAAATAGCAGCTTCAGGAAACCTCATTTAAGAAAAGGAGCAGGAAGTATAGCCTGCCATTTACATTTGTGATTTAATTTTTGCAGGTATGATTATCCATGAATTATTATATATGATGTGACCCTATGGTGACAATAGAGTTGGCTATACAGTTTGACATCAATTACATCTACGCTGGAGAATTAATGCAGTTTGATGCCACTCTAAATGCAAAGGCTCAATGCCCCCTTCTTTCTCTTTTTTTTCCTCCCCAAACCCTTTCTTTTCTCTTCCTCCCTTCTTTTTTTCTTCCTTTTCTCCTC
>JARBWK010000015.1:7437381-7489881 GCA_030556195.1 Anolis apletophallus
AACAGAATGCAACTGAATGCTTGAGTTAGCCAAATGATAGGGTTTTTTCCCGTTGGAAATGGAATCTTCATTTTCTGGGAGGTGCGGAGGTGCCAAGGAATATGTGACAGCGTTTCAATAGGTTGCCACTATGGGATTATTTGCATAAAGGACTCTGATTGGCCAGCTTCAGAACTCCAACATTCTACGGCCCCAGACAGAGGGGATTGGTTGCCACTGAAATGGTATTTGCATAAAGGACTCCGATTGGCCATCCACATTCCAACATTCTAAGGTGACTCAGAGGGAAAAGGAAAGGCCTCAGGCAGTCAGACACTGCGGCCCACAGCAGTGACACATCAGGACCAAACTTGGCACACAGGGGCCCAATGGCCCACTTCACAATGCGACCCTCACCCAGTGACCAATACAGACCAAAATTAGCACACAGAGCCCCCTTGACCCACTCTACATCCCGGTGCTGTTTGGAGGGGGATGGACCATGGCCACTGGGACTTGCAGTACCTTCACTAAGTTCCTGAGACCACTGCAAGCCACATAAACATCTAATAGGAACCAACCTTGGCACACAATGCCTTCCTCAAATAACCCGGGCACCGCCGGGTCCCCAAGCTAGTATATAGATATAGATAGATATAGATATAGATATATAGATATCTGTTGTTGCATCTCCATCCATTTTGTTCTTGCAACTTGTCTATGTGTCCATATCTCCGGTTTGCTAGTAAACCTGGATGACTGTGTCGTGGAATGACACCATTCTAATTTATTTATTTATTTTATTTACATCATTTATATTCCGCCCTTCTCACCCTGCAGGGGACTCAGGGCGGGTTACAATGTACACATACATGGCAAACATTCAATGCCATAGACACACAACATATATAGACAGACACTCAGAGGCTATTTAACATTCCAGCTTCTGGCCACTAGGGGAGCTGTCGCTTCCTCATTCTTTGCATACTTCCTGGAGATTTTTATGGCCTCGTAAATCAGTTAAATTAGCCTCCCCACAAAGTGGCACCTAAATTTCCTACTTGGCAGATGCAACTGTCTTTCGGGCTGCACAGGTCGACAACAAGCGACACAATTTTGGTCAGGAGCTCACTCTGACCCGGGCTGGCTTTGAACTCATGACCTTTCAGTCAGTAGTAATCTTAATGCAGCTGACTCCCAGCTAGCTGCACTACAGTCCTGGTGTATGTGTGTGTGTGTGCGCATGTGCATCTGCATGTGTGTGTATGCATATATGTGGGTGGGTGGGTGTGTATACCCAATGTATTTGCACAATATATATCTGTTTTGTTGCACCCCCATCCATTTTGTTCTTGCAACTTGTGTATGTGTCCGTATCTCCGGTTTGCTCGTAAACCTGGATGACCGTGTCGCGGAATGACTCCATTCTAAAAAGGTGTGTCACCAATTTGAAATGTTTGGAAAGGTCTGGCATACATGTGCCCATCATTATTGGTCAACAACATGGAACACATTTACATTACATTATGTTGTTGTTGTGTTTATTTATACCCCGCCGTTTCTCTCCAAAAAGGAGACTCTAATCAGCGTGCGCTCTTTTCACATCTATATTCGCATTTGCATACTTCCTGTGATGTTTTGCTTTTTGTAAAGTTCTTCTTGCACCGCTTGATGCAACAGCAGCAAAAAAATTTTGCACAAAATGAGAAAGTGAATATTTTGCAAAAAATCAGGTTTTCTGCACAAAATGATACTTCACACCTCCCTCCCCCCACCCCCACCCCAAAAAAATATGTAAAAGAAGAATCTCAGGATGGCTTCCTTTTACCCTGGTCTCTCAGAGCAGCAGAAAGACCATTTCTCCCCACCGTCTTCTCAATGGGACACTCTTTGAAATCTGGAAACATGGTTCTCATGTTCTCTCTCTCTCTCTCTCTCTCTCTCTCTCTCTATCTATCTATCTATCTTCCCCTCTCACAGCTAAACATCCCCCAGGAGGAAAGTAGAAAGGAAAAAAGAGAAAGAAGGAAAGAAGGGAGGGATGGAGGGAGAGAAGGCTGGAAGGAAGGAAGGAAGGAAGGAAGGAAGGAAGGAAGGAAGGAAGGAAGGAAGGAAGGAAGGAAGGAAGGAAGGAAGGAAGGAAGGAATGGAGGGAAGGAAAGAATGGAGGGAAGGAAGGAAAGAATCGAAGGATGGATGGAAGGAAGGGTTGAATGGAGGGAAGGGAGGGAGGAATAGAAGGATGGATGGAAGGGAAGGTAGAATGGAGGGAGGGAAAGGAGAAGGAAGGAAGAAAAAAGGAGGAATAGAAGGATGAATGGAAGAAAGAGTGGAATGGAGGGAAGGAAGGAAGGGAGAAGGAAGGAAGGAAGGAAGGAAGGAAGGAAGGAAGGAAGGAAGGAAGGAAGGAAGGAAGGAAGGAAGGAAGGAAGGGAAGAATAGAAGGATGGATGGAAAGAAGGGATAAATGGAGGGAAGGGAGGGAGGAATAGAAGGATGAATGGAATGAAGGATTGAATGGAGGGAAGGAAGGGAGAAGGAAGGAAGGAAGGAAGGAAGGAAGGAAGGAAGGAAGGAAGGAAGGAAGGAAGGAAAGGAAGAATAGAAGGATGGATGGAAAGAAGGGATAAATGGAGGGAAGGGAGGGGGAAGGAATAGAAGGATGAATGGAATGAAGGGTTGAATGGAGGGAAGGAAGGAAGGAAGGAAGGAAGGAAGGAAGGAAGGAAGGAAGGAAGGAAAAAGGAGGAATAGAAGGATGAATGGAAGAAAGAGTGGAATGGAGGGAAGGAAGGGAGAAGGAAAGAAGGAAGGAAAGAAGAAAGGGAAGAATAGAAGGATGGATGGAATGAAGGGTTGAATGGAGGGAAGGAAGGAAGGGGGAAAGGAGGAATAGAAGGATGGATGGAAGGAAGGGTGGAATGGAGGGAAGGAAGGGAGAAGGAAAGAAGGAAGGACGGAAGAAGAAAAGGAATAATAGATGGATGGATGGAAGGGTTGAATGGAGGGAAGGAAGGAAAGGAGGAATAGAAGGATGGATGGAAGGAAGGGTGGAATGGAGGGAGGGGAGGGAGAAGGAAGGAAGGAAAAGGAGGAATAGAAGGATAAATGGAAGAAAGGGTGGAATGGAGGGAAGGAAGGGAGAAGGAAAGAAGGGAGGACGGAAGAAGAAAAGGAATAATAGATGGATGGATGGAAGGGTTGAATGGAGGGAAGGAAGGAAAGGAGGAATAGAAGGATGGATGGAAGGAAGGGTGGAATGGAGGGAGGGAAGGGAGAAGGAAGGAAGGAAAAGGAGGAATAGAAGGATGAATGGAAGAAAGGGTGGAATGGAGGGAAGGAAGGGAGAAGGAAGGAAGGAAGGAAGGAAGAAAAGGAAGAATTGAAGGATGGAAGGAAGGGTTGAATGGAGGGAAGGGAGGGAGGAACAGAAGGATGGATAGAAGGAAGGAAGGGTGGAATGGAGGAAGGGAAGGGAGAAGGAAGAAAGAAAAGGAGGGATAGAAGGATGAATGGAAGAAAGGGTGGAATGGAGGGAAGGAAGGGAGAAGGAAGGAAGGGAAAAAGGGAAGAATAGAAGGATGGATAGAAGGAAGGGTTGAATGGAGGGAAGGAAGGAAGAAAGAAAAGGAGGAATAGAAGGATGGAAGGATGGATGGATGGAAGGAAGGATGGAATGGAGGGAGGGAAGAGAGAAGGAAGGAAGGAGAAAGAGGGGAGAAAGGAGGAAGAAAAGAGGGAAGGAAGGACAAAAGGGTGGAAGAGAAGGAAGGAGCGAGGGAGGGAGAAATAGGGAAGTAAGGAGGAAGGAAAGAGAGAAGGAAGGGCAGGATGGTGAGGGGGAGAGTGTGCTTGAGAAAATAGTCCAAGGGGCCACATCCGGCCCCCGGGCCTGGAGTTACCCATGACTGATATAAACTGATAAGGCAAAGCTATTTGTCTAACAATATCTACATACGACGGAGAACCTTGGGAGAGAGATGTCTTCCTTTCTCTACCCGCTCTTTAGAGACCCACCCAGATACATGGGAGATGGTTTTCTTGACACTTATTATTATTATTATTATTATTATAACCGTTGCTAATACATGACACATTATAATTGTGGGTATCAGTTCTCCACCCCCGTTGAATGTATTTTGGTTCAAACCCAGCAACAAAACTCTATTTGACGTCACCAGTCTGGACCCAGATATGGTGTTTCCATCCTTATACGTGGCCTGAAAAAAAATAACCCATTTGATATTTGCACCATCTTATTGTTGTTACTGTTTTCGAACCCGAAACAATCTGCTCTGTTTATCGCATCCTTTTTTTTTAATGCAAAGCCCCCTCCGTTGAGTTCCTGAGTTCTATTTTTTTTCCATGACAGCAATGCAAAGACTATTAGCCCCAACTCCATCCGAAGCAACCACTCAAGGGATTAGCAAAGCCCAGCTGCTTGCCGGCAAATGCGTCCTCCCTCGAAGGTTTAATGCCGCCGTTCTATATAACCCTTCAGGGAAGCAGGGAGAGGAGCTCTCCAAATGTGCTCTGCTTTCCAAAGCCTACTTTTAACAGACCCATAGACAACAACGGCCTTGCCATATGCCAGGGGTGGGCAATTATTTTTTTTCAAGGGGCCACACGAGAGTCAAAAAATATTATGGGGGGCCGCACCTAAAAGGCTGAACTACATTCTAATCTACATTATTTATTTATTTATTTTACTATATTTACTATATATTACACATGATTAATATTAACAAATTAATATATCAAGAAATATTCATATATTATTAGTATTAATATCATAATTATTATATTATAGTATATACTAGCTGAGGACCCGGGTTATTCGAAGAAGACATTGTGTGCCAAGGTTGGTTCCTATTAGATGTTTATGTGGCTTGCAGTGGTCTCAGGAACTTAGTGAAGGTACTGCGAGTCCCGGGGGCCTAGTCAGGAAAATCAAGTTAAGGAAGCCTTTCTGTCAATTTTGGGGCTGGTTTGTGTTTTATAGGGGCTTTAATGTCGTTTGGGAAGTGAATGACGTGGAGGTACTGCAAATCCCATCATTCGTGGCCCCTCCTGCCCTAAACCACACCAGGTAGTGAAGTGGGCCATTGGTCGCCTGTTTGCCAAGTTTGGTCCTGATCTGTCAGTGCTGTGGGCCTCAGTGGCTGACTGCCTGAGGCCTTCCCCTTTCCCTCTGAGTCACTTTAGAACGTTTGAATGTGGTTGGCCATTTGGAGGCAGTTATGCAAATTCCATTTCAGTGGCAACCAATCCCCTCTGTCTGGGGCCGTAGAATGTTGGAGTTCTGAGGCTGGCCAGTTAGAGCCTGTTATGCAAATAATCCCACAATGGCAGCCAATCGAAACGCTGGCACATATTCGCTTGGCCGCACCACCGCAAACACTGACTTTTATTATATGTAATAGATATAGACGTTATAATATATTGAAATTATAATATAATATAACATTATATTATTATATTATGTTATTATAATGAAATTATTATAAAATAACAATAAAAACTACTAAAATTAAATTAAATTAAATTCAAGAAGACAAGGTGCCAACCCAGGTAGAGGCTGACATCCTCAAGAGAGGAAGGATCCCAAGATGGAATGGCCCAATGGACCCAGCCCAGAGGATGGCAAAGTGGCCACAGCAGAGCAGCAGATGATCGGAGGCTGCAGGCCTCCGCCCGCTCTCGCCCCCAGACGTTCCCCAGCTGATCGCCCTGCCATGGAGTGCCTGCCATCCCGGGAGGCGATCCGGGCCTGCATAAAGAGCAGTCGGCGACCTGAGGTGGCTGATCGCCCTGGCGACCCAGAAGATGATCAAATCTTCCGGGTCGCCAGGGAAATCGGCCACCGCAGGTCTCCGACTGCTCCCGCTGCAGGCCCGGATCACCTCCAGGGATGCAGGCACTCCAAAGCTGCCCCTCCTCCGGCTTGTCTGCCGACACATGCCCCACAGAGCCTGCGATGGGATGTCGGCGGCGGCACCCCTTCCTCTTGCCCCGAGGCCCTTCTCCCCGGGCCGGACAGAATTGGCTGCTGGGCCGCATCCGGCCCACGGGCCGTAGGTTGCCCACCCCTGCCATATGCCATACAATTGCATATACTTTGTGACAATACATCCAGGAGTTGCTTAGCTTTGCGCAATCTCCATAGCAAAACTGTATATATAGATATAGATATAGATATAGATATAGATATATAATTGCAATCTCAATGGCAAACTGGGCACAATTCATACATTATGGGACACCTCCCTTGCATTTGGAGGAGGCCCAAAAGCCATGGTGGGTGAGTCGCGTTAGGAAGTCTGGGGCACCAAAACATAGAGCGTTTCCCGCGCTCAAGACATAGGTTTATATTCGGAGAGATATTTGCCAGTGCAAAATGGCCGTATTGTTTAGACTTTTACACTTGCATTCCAGATAGATAGCTGGAAAGATAGACAGATATACAGATAGACAGACAGACAGAGAGATAGATGGTTGGATAGATAGACAGACAGGCAGGCAGATAGGTCAATAATGCTCATTCGTTTCCAATATATTTGCACAATCTTCAGTCCAAGCTCACTTTGGTTTGAACAATCACAGTTTCAGAAGCAAAACCTATCCATGGTCATACAGCCCAGAAAATTCACAGCAACACAGTGGTTCTGGCCATGAAAACCATCTCAGATAGATAGATAGATAGATAGATAGATAGATGATAGTGAATGCTCATTCGTTTCCAATATATTTGCACAATTTTCGTTCCAAGCTCACTTTGATTTGAACAATCACAGTTTCAGAAGCAAAACCTATCCATGAGCCCAGAAAATTCACAGCAACACAGTGATTCTGGCCATGAAAACCACCTCAGATAGATGGATAGATGGATAGATAGATAGATAGATAGTGAATGCTCATTCGTTTCCAATATATTTGCACAATTTTCCTTCCAAGCTCACTTTGGTTTGAACAATGACAGTTTCAGAAGCAAAACCTATCCATGGTCATACAGCCCGGAAAATTCACAGCAACACAGTGGTTCTGGCTATGAAAACCACCTCAGATAGATAGATAGATAGATGGATAGATAGATAGATAGATAGATGGATAGATAGATAGATAGTGAATGTTCACTCGTTTCCAATGTATTTGCACAATCTTCGTTCCAAGCTCACTTTGGTTTGAACAATCACAGTTTCAGAAGCAAAACCTATCCATGAGGCCAGAAAATTCACAGCAACACAGTGATTCTGGCCATGAAAACAATCTCAGATAGATAGATAGATAGATGATAGATAGATAGATAGATAGATAGATAGATAGATAGATAGATAGATAGTGAATGCTCTTCCACTGTTAAGAGCTTGGGTGTCGTCCTGGATTCACAGTTGACTATGGAGGCCCAGATCGCTAATGTTAGTAAGCAGGCTTTTTTCCATCTCCGGCAGGCGAGACAGCTGGCACCTTACCTTTCAGAGGAAGCCTTGGCTACAATCATCCATGCGACAGTCACATCTAGACTGGATGATTGTAACGCCTTGTATGTTGGCCTCCCCCTGTCGACTACTCGGAGGATCCGCATTATGTGGCTGCCAGGCCATTTGCAAAAACACCTTTGAGATGCCACATAACTCCAACTCTGTTACATTTGAACGGTCTAGGGCCAGTGTACCTTAGGGACCGCCTCTTCCCATACTGTCCCACTAGGCCAGTGATTTTCAACCTTTTTTGAGCCACAGCACATTTTTTACATTTACAAAATCCTGGGGCACACCACCAACCAAAATGACACAAAATGACACTCTAACACAGTAATACATATAGTTAATATGTTTTTAATGTATTTATACACTCACTTAGTGTGAAACCTGGGCCTGTTTTGATGAACACAACATAGATATCCTGGCAGGAATGGCAGAAAGACACACATGAAGCTCTTGCTCAACAGCTGTCAGTCTCACTTGCTTGTCTTGCTGTGATCCCAAATTGACGCGTAGCTGCAGCATTAACTCTAACTTTGTTTACTTAGCTGCATCTGAGCGAATCCAAGATGGCACGACCATAGCACTCTCGCATCACTTCTTAGGTGAGGCGAGAGTGCTATGGTTCCATTTCTTAAAGCGACAGATGCGCATTATAGTTTATATATGATTTAAGTTTGAAAATATTTTCCCACGGCACACCTGATAATCTCTCACAGCACACTAGTGTTCCGCGGCACACTGGTTGAAAAACACTGCACTAGGCCGCTACGTTCAGAGTCGGGCCAATTTTTGGAAGTTCCCAGTTTCAAGAAGTATCATCTAATGGCCACAAGATGGAGGGCCTTCTCGATAATCGCCCCTACCCTGTGGAATGCACTGCCTTCCGATATTCGTGCCCTCACAATCTGCTGGCATTCCGGAAGGTGTGCAAAACTCTCCTGTTTCGGCAGGCTTTTGGGGATTAAGGCTGTGATTTTCCGGCTACCTCGCCCTTTTGTTGTATATAACTTCTGATGAATTGTATTTTCATCTGTTATCATCCGCTTGCTGTGTATTTTACTGTGTTTTATTGTGTTTCTATTGTGTTTTTATATTGTGCTTTTAAATTGCGAGTCCACTGTTGTAAGTCGCCCCGAGTCACACGGGGAGTGGCGACTGACAAGTGTAAATAATAATAAATAATAAATTTGCACTGGCTTCCAACGGAATTCCGGGCCCTGTTTAAGTTGTTGGTTCTGACCTTTAAGGCGCTTTATGGTCAGGGGCCAGCATATCTCAGAGACCGCCTCTCCCCTCCTCACCGCCAGTGGTCGCCACGACTCCTCCAACTGAACTTACTGTATGTTCCAGGCCCCAGGGAAGTACGCCTCGAGAGCGCAAGATGCAGGGCCTTCTCCACCTCTGCCCCTGTCTTGTGGGACTCCTTGCCTCCCCACTTGAGGGTCAGGGGCCAGCCTATCTCAGACACCGCCTCTCCCCTTTTCGTCGCCAGTGGTCGCCACGACTCCTCCAACTAAACTCACTGTACGTTCCAGGCCCCAGGGAAGTACGCCTCGAGAGCGCAAGATGCAGGGCCTTCTCCACCTCTGCCCCTGTCTTGTGGGACTCCTTGCCTCCCCACTTGAGGGTCAGGGGCCAGCATATCTCAGAGACCGCCTCTCCCCTCTTCGCCGCCAGTGGTCGCCACGACTCCTCCAACTGAATTTACTGTATGTTCCAGGCCCCAGGGAAGTACGCCTCGAGGCGCAAGATGCAGGGCCTTCTCCATCTCTGCCCCTGTCTTGTGGGACTCCTTGCCTCCCCACTTGAGGGTCAGGGGCCAGCATATCTCAGAGACCGCCTCTCCCCTCTTCGTCGCCAGTGGTCGCCACAACTCCTCCAACTAAACTCACTGTATGTTCCAGGCCCCAGGGAAGTACGCCTCGAGAGCACGAGATGCAGGGCCTTCTCCATCTCTGCCCCTGTCTTGTGGGACTCCTTGCCTCCCCACTTGAGGGTCAGGGGCCAGCATATCTCGGAGACCGCCTCTCCCCTCTTCGCCGCCAGTGGTCGCCACGACTCCTCCAACTAAACTCACTGTATGTTCCAGGCCCCAGGGAAGTACGCCTCGAGAGCACAAGACGTAGGGCCTTCTCCATCTCTGCCCCTGTCTTGTGGGACTCCTTGCCCTCCCACTACTGAGGGCCACGCCGTGACCTCTGCCCCTGTCCTCCTTGCTCAGGCGCTCAAGCCCTGGCTTTGTAGCAGAGCTTTTAATGTTTAATGCAGTCTATTTGGTATTGTGTGTTTTTTTATGCAATTGTTTTATGTAAATCGCCTGGAGCATTTTAATGGAGGGCGATTAACAAGTGAGAAACTGATGATGATGATGATGAGGCTCACTCGTTTCCAATGTATTTGCACAATCTTTAGTCCAAGCTCACTTTGGTTTGAACAATCACAGTTTCAGAAGCAAAACCTATCCATGGCCGTACAGCTCGGAAAATTCACAGCAACACAGTGATTCCGGCCATGAAAGCCTTCGACAACATGAACCCTATCCATTTGTTATTTCCAGAATGTACAGCCTACGAATTGCCACCCAATTTTTTTTCCTGCTTTGTTGAAAGTTTCATTACATTTTCATCGCGATGCAAATTGGACTGCAAGGAGCTGCGTCTGCAGGGTGCTCGCCGTCATTTTCCTGTCTTTTAATAGTTTCTCAAATGGATTGAATTCTATTTAAATCACAGTTATCTTCTAAGACAGTGGTTCTCAGCCTTCCTAATGCCGCGACCCCTTCATACAGTTCCTCATGTTGTGGTGACCGGACCCCCAATCATAAAATTATTTTTGTTTCTACTTCACAATGGTAATTTTACTACTGTTATGAATCGTAATGTAACAGGATGTATTTTCATTCACCGGACCAAGTTGGGTACAAATACCTGGTACACCCAAATTTGAATACTGGTGGGGTTGGAGGCAGGCCTGGATCACCCATAAGGCCACACTAGGGGCGCAGCTGAGGGGGGGGTGTGCCAGATCCGGAACCCCCCCTTTTAAAAAAAGTCGATCTTCGGGCGCTTCTGTGCCTGCGCACCATCCACGCCCGCCCCGCCCTCCTTCCTTGACTCTAGGAAGCCGGGCGCGTGGCGAGGAGGAGAAGGAAGGAAGGGAAGGCTCGCCCCCGGGGCGCGCAGAGGAAGAAGGAGGCGCACGGAGCCGCGAGGAGGAGGTGAGGGGGTGCGGTAGAGGTTGGTTTGGGGGCGTAATTCCAAAGTGTGGCCTAGGGCGCCGAAATTGGTTAATCCGGGCCTGGTTGAGGGGATTGATTTTTGTTATTTGGGAGTTGTAGTTGCAGGGATTTATAGTTAACCAACAATCAAAGAGCATCCTGAACTCCACCAATGATGGCATTGAACCAGTCTGGGCACACAGAACTCCCATGACCAACAGAAAATACTGGAAGGGTTTGGTGGGAATTGACCTTGAGTTTTGGAGTTGTAGTTCACCTATATCCAGAAAGAACTGTGGACTCAAACAGTGATGGATCTGGACCAAACCTGGCACAAATACTCAATCTGCCCAAATGTAAACACTAGTGGAGTTTGGGGAAAATAGACCTTGACATTTGAGAGTTGTAGTTGCTGGGATTTACAGTTTACCTACAATCAAAAAGCATTCTGAACCCCACAAATGGTAGAATTGGGCCAAACTTCTCACACAGATACCCCCCCCCCCCCCATGACCAACAGAAAATACTGTGTTTTCTGATGGTCTTTGGCGACCCCTTTGACACCCCCTTGCGACCCCTCTAGGGGTCCCGACCCCCAGGTTGAGAAGCGCTGTTCTACAAAGCAACAAAAATGCCATTTAATTGCAGATATCGACTTTACAGATGCTTCTGCTTTGTTGTTAAGCCTGCTCTGGTTTCCCTATTCTGTGATACTAAGGTGGAATACCCTTTAATACTCCACCCTGAGTTCTGGAATTGATGGAAAGCCATAATAGAAATCATGCTGAAAATTCATCATTGTCGCTGTGGTTATTTGTCTCTTTTTTCCCCGTCGTCTTCCTCACGAAGAATCGTTTGCCTCCGAAATGCAGATCCACCGTTAATAGTAGAAACTTTAGGGTGCGAAATGTTTGGATTCCCTCCCTGCGAAATGCCACCCCAAAGTGATATTTCTCCCGAGCCTTTCTGCGAGGCCGATCTGGACTCGGACGTTTGCGAGACACCCGCAGCATATGGCTAACAAAAGACGCCAGATGATCGCATCATATATCAGAAATCTGGTGCCGGGAGCCGACGGAGACCGGGTTCTGGGAGGGGGAGTCAAGAAACACACCCATCGCCCATCCTTTGAAAGCTGTATTTCGATACGATTCACAGAGGACCCCCTTTTCGACCGATATTCCTCCTGGAAATCCAACAAACCTTTGCTGTCCCAAGAGATGGAAGGTTTCGCAGTGTCTCACCTCTCCCCCCTCCTTGCCTTTCCATTGCTGCACTGTAGGCAGGGCGCCAAATTAAACAAAAGTCGGGCCAAATCCCACCCCACCCCACCCAGAAAAATAATAACAACAGTAACAATAATACAAGAGAAAAAAGAGAAACACTCCTTACCCGGAACAGGACGGCTTTGGTTCCAGAGTTGCCAATGCTGTGTCTAATATTATTCCTCCACCAGGCACTGATGTCCCTTTGCTTCTGCCTAGGTTGTGCTATCCAAGGGGGGATTAGCCAGAGTGGGTCACAGACCTCCAGGTGAGGAGAGATCAGCAGGGAGAGCCTCCATCCACTCGCCTTGGCAGAGGGAGAGAAGGTGCCGAAGTGTGGGTCTGGCACACCGACAGCCAAGCCGTAGGGAAGGACAGGCAGGCTGCAGGCGGAGCAGATGGGAGGGGTGGGAGCAGACCTGGCCAGCAGGGAATTGCCAGCAGAACAGATGTGTTGACTTGAACTTACATATAGGAAATTGATGGTCTTCGGTCCCAACGGCATGGGGGGGGAATAATAAGGCGGGCGAGAGACAATAGTCAATATTATAAAAAGGGGAGGCGCGTTGGTGCTGCAAGCTCCAGCCTCTGTTCCTCCACCCACATGCAAGCATTTTATTTTTAAAAAAAACATAACTGCATGGAAGGGGAAACTATTTCTAGGGCAGGAATTCTAGATAGAATGATAGCATCTTGGAGATGGAAGAGACTCCCAGGGCCATCCAGTCCAACCCTTTCTGCCATTGAAAGAATGATAGGAACCTAGAGTTGGAAGAGACCCCCAGGGCCATCCAGTCCAACCCCAGTCTTCCATTGAAAGAATGATAGGGTCCTAGAGTTGGAAGAGACCCCCAGGGCCATCCAGTCCAACCCCAGTCTTCCATTGAAAGGGTCGTGGCATCCTAGAGTTTGAAGACACCACAAGGTCCATCCAATCCAACCCTTTCTGCCGCTGAAAGAATGATAGGGTCCTAGAGTTGGAAGAGACCCCCAGGGCCATCCAGTCCAACCCCAGTCTTCCATTGAAAGGGTCGTGGCATCCTAGACCAGGGGTGCTCAGAATGGTGATCGGGATCACCAGGGTGATCTTCGGGCCTCATCCTGGTGATCTTTAGGCCCCTGACCAGGTTTTTTGCTGTTGGTCCTCTTCACGTGCCCCTGCATGCTGCAAAGAAGTCCTCCGTCGTTGCTCCTCCCCACCCCCTGCTCGCGCGCCGCCTCCAAAAGCTCCAGAGTCCAAGAGGCAGAATGGGCCCCCTCTTTTGGATTCCTCCTCCTCCCTCCGTCCTTCTCCAGCCATTCAGAGTCGTAGGAGACCAAAGGGGGTGGGCCTGGATGACGCGATGCATGGCTGGCCCCGCGCGCATGCGCAGAAGCGCCCATTCTGCCTCTCGGACTTCTCATGAGTTCTTGGAGGCGGCACGCATGCTGGCGGCGTGGAAATAGGAGCAACGACGGAGGAGGAGAAGAAGGACGCTTTGGGGTCATTTCCTTACCACATCTCAAAGGTCGGTCTTTTTACTTTGGGGTGGGTGCTTGATTGTTCTGTGGCATGTCTCTTTGTTTATTTTTAATGTTTAAAAATGGCCTTTTAGGTCCAAAGCCTCTCTGCTTGCTGAAGAATGATTTGTTCCTTGAGAAATATATGTTGGGGAATATGGAAATGTGGGAGAAATGGGGTGGTTGGATGTATTTTTGCATGCCCCTTTGTTTACCTTGCAGAGTATTAAATGGCCTTGCAGTTCAAAAGCCTCTCTTCTTACTTTCTGGCTGATAATATGTGTGGTAATATGGCAGTGTGGGAGAAATGGGGTGGTTGGATGTATTTTTATGCTCTGTTTTATATTGTTGTTATTAAATTGAAATGTTGATGTTTTATAACTTCATTTTATGTAAACTGCCCCGAGCCTGCTGGAAGGAGCGGTATATAAACATGAATAATAAATATAAATAAATAAATAAGAAAATAGTTATACGTTTTACATTTCTGGGTAGGTGATCTTTGGGACTTGGTTTTTGAATCAGTAGCTCCCATGCTGAAAAAGTGTGAGCAACCCTGTCCTAGAGTTTGAAGACACCACAAGGTCCATCCAATCCAACCCTTTCTGCCGCTGAAAAAATGATAGGGTCCTAGAGTTGGAAGATACCAAAAGGTCCATCCAATCCAGGCATGTAGCCTGGGGGGGGGCTTATGGGGCTTCACACCCCCCCCCCCGAAATTCTCAGGGTGGTCCGCAAGAAGGCCTTACTGGTACATTATTTAAATTGTTATGTTTATTCCTATCATGATCTGATCACCATGCTCATTACATCCCACATTCATGGGGTTATTGGAATAACAATACAAAAGGTTTGGTAGGGTAGACCCTCTCTTACTCAGACTCAGCCCCTCTCGAATCAAATATTTATTTATTTATTTTGGCAGGTTACCCCGCTCTTCTCAACCCCTGGAGGGGGACTCAGAGCGGCTTCCAAAAGGCACAATTCGATGCCCTCATAACAACACAGTATAAAAACAGTATAAAAGCCCTCAAACATTGACACTAAAATACATTAAAATACAATTGCATTCATACAGCCTATGTATTCCCCTATGTAAAACAGTGTTCTGTCCGTAAAAGCATTGAGCCCTATTCACCAGCTTTCCATTAAAAACTAATCTAAAGTGCTGTCCTGTGCTACTATGCGAACGCCTTGTCCCACAACCAAGCCTTCACTTTTTTCCTAAATGTCAGGAGGGATGGAATTGATCGTATGTCACTAGGCAGCGCATTCCACAGACGAGGAGTCACCACCGAGGAGGCCCTCTCCCTCATCCCCACCAGCCGCACCTGAGAAGCCGACGGGAGCGAGAGCAGGGCCTTCCCGGATGAACTTAAAGTACAAGGTGGGACGTAGTGGCAGATGCGTTCGGACAAATAAGCTGGGCCAGAACCGTATAGAGCTTTAAAGGTCAAAACCAGCACTTTGAATTGAGCCCGGAATTGGACCGGCAGCCAGTGGAGCTGACACAACAGGGGGGGTGGTATGCTCCCTGTATGTAGCTCCAGTTAGTAGTCTGGCTGCTGCCCGTTGGACTAGTTGTAACTTCCGAACTGTCTTCAAAGGCAGCCTCCCGAATGCAGTCATCTATTCGGGATGTGACCAGAGCGTGGACGACCGTAGCCATATCAGACTTCCCAAGGTACAGGCACAGCTGGCACACGAGTTTTAACTGTGCAAAAGCTCCCCCGGCCACCGCCGAGACCTGGGGTTCCAGGCTCAGCAATGAATCCAGGATCACTCCCAGACTGCGAACCTGCATCTTAGGGGGAGTGTAACCCCGTCCAACACAGGCTGTAACCCTATGCCCTGTTCGGCCTTTCGACTGACCAGGAGGACCTCTGTCTTGTCTGGATTTAAGTTTCAAACTCAGCCCTTCCCGAATCAAAATCCTGGCTACGGCCCTGATCCAATCCAACCCTTTCTGCCACTGAAAGAATGATAGGATCCTAGAGTTGGAAGATGCCAAAACGTCCATCCTAGAGTTGGGCGAGACCAAAAGGTCCATCCAATGCAACCCTTTCTGCCACTGAAAGAATGATAGGATCCTAGAGTTGGGCGAGATCAAAAGCGGTTGGGAAACACTGCCCTAGTTGATCTGAAACATTGTGGCACCGCTCAAATTAAATAACACTTCATATCGCAACATTTTTTTCCCCTTTCCGTAAAGATACAAAGTGTCCCATACGGCTCTCTTCCTACCCGTGACCTGTAAAAGAAACCTTCCCGGGCTGCAGAGCACTGCGGGCATGCCTGGGATGCCTTCCTGGCATCCCAGGGAGGCCGGAGCTGCGATTCTCAAAACCGCGGTGTAGCACAGCAGTTTTCGTTTGTGCCTGGGGGCCAGGGAACAGGACCGGGGGTTCCATTAGCATTAGGGCCTGCACCAGCAGAGATAGATTCTGAAGAGGATTTAGAAGGGTTACCAGAAGGAGCGTTTCCCATCAGTGGGCCTCCTTCGCCCACAGAAAGTTTGGCATGGGAAGAAGGTTGGCTTGACCCTTACGAAGAGATAGATAACCAGGTGCAAATGGAAAGCAGTGATAGCGAAACTTATGAACGGCCGGGTGGGAGAGGCTCACAGGATCCTGTGAGTGAAAACATGAAGCGAGCGGCTGGGAAGATTCTAGGGAGGAGAGCTGTCATGGAGATATAGACCCAGGTGCTGGGAGGCAAGGCCGAACCTTTGATAGGAGACGAAGCATTGAGTCCAGCAGAAGGGGATGGTACCACAGCCTAGACAGGCCGAGGTCTGTCAGCAGAGATTGGAGACGACGAAGCCTAGAGCGTCGAGGACCTCGGCCGAAAGATTAAGTATAGGATCCGTGGGAACGAATCCCCAGTACTTCGGCCACGTCTCTTCTGGGTAGACGTGTAGCGAAGTGGGTCCACGGAGCTAAGTTGGCTAGTGGCCTACCAAGTCTTGTCTTGCATCTTGTATTTCGCCTTGTTCCTGAATCCGCATTGCTGTGCGGAGCTTTGCCAAGCCTTTTGGATTATTTACCAAGCTACTTTGGATTATTTACCAAGCTACTTTTGGACAATTGATTGCTTTCAGCTTTTGGATTGCTTCTGCTATTTTTATGGACCTTATTCCTTTTGAACTGTTTTATATTCAATAAAGTAGTTAGCCTTCAGTCCGTCTCTGTGTGTGTGATTAAGGGGCCGGTCAAGTCCGTGCATCGTGACACGCGGATACGGAATTTCCAAAATGGCTCAATTGCTCAGCCTGAGAACAAGAGAGTTCTTGCTGAACACTCGGCCACTTGAGCTACATATTTAATCCCATCAAAATGTTTTTCTGCCTTCATTGTTCTACTCATCACTCACCTCTTCGTCCCCATTGGCTGGAAACCGAAAGAAGATGCAGCCAGCCAGCCAATCAACACAAAGCTGGTCTGGGGGCGGGAAGTGGGAAATTCGAATCTGTAACCTTATAAAATGGCATGTATTTTCAATGTAACTTTATGACTGCTTTGCGACAAGGATATTGCGGTTGTCGTCCTCCTCAGCTGACGAGAATAAAGACTTCAGTGGCATCTTCTTCCGGACCTCTTTGCTGAGATCATTTGGGAAAGGGATTTTTGTTTCTTTCAACCTTCCTGAAATCCTCGCTTTAGGGCAGTGTTTCTCAACCTTCCTAATGCTGCGACCCCTTAATACAGTTCCTCATGTTGTGGTGACCCCTAACCATAACATTATTTTCATTGCTACTTCATAACTGTATTTGGGGGGGGGGGGGGTTGATTTTGTCATTTGGAAATTGTAGTTGCTGGGATTTATAGTTCACCTACAATCAAAGAGCATTCTCAACTCACCAATGATGGAATTGAACCAAACTTGACCAACAGCAAATACTGGAAGGGTTTGGTGGGCATTGACCTTGAGTTTGGGAGTTGTAGTTCACCAACATCCAGAGAGCACTGTGGACTCAACAATGATGGATCTGGACCACACTTGACACGAATCCTCAATATACCCAAATGTGAACACTGGTGGAGTTTGAGGAAAATAGATCTTGACATTTGGGAGTTGTAGTTGCTAAAATTTATAGTTCATCTACAATCAGAGCCCCTTGCACCCTACCAATTATAGAATTGGGTCAAACTTCCTACACAGAACCCTCATGTCTTGAAGGAACTAGCTGGCGTGAACCTCCATCCCACCTCACACACTCTCCCTCACCCACACATGCACATCATGCTGCCATGCGCCAAGCACGCCTGCTCCCCCTCCCCCCTTGAAGTCTCCAAATCAGCCTTCCCCTTGGCTGGGAGGCCTGCCAATCACAGCAGAGGAGAGCTTTAGGTGGGAGAATTCGCAGTCTGTTTCCAAAAAGAAAGAGAAGGACACGTGGAGAGATCTTCAACCTTCTCTGCCAAAGGGCTTCCTAAGACCAGCAGAAATACATGTTTTCTGATGGTCTTTGGTAACCCCTCTGAAACCCTCTCGTGACCCCCCTGGGGGTCCCGACCCCCAGGTTGAGAAACACTGCTTTAGGGGTACTTTCTGAACCTCTTCCCCTTCTGGGCCAGGCTATTCCAAATTGTTCGGCAACAATGGGATTGTGGGATTTGTCGTTTTGGTGAATCACCAGCACTCTTTGGCAGAGATTAGGCTACAGTCTTACAAAACTACAACTCCCATGATTCCACAGTACTGTGCCATTGCACTTGAAGAAGGGTCAAACCACATTAGTTCTACAGTGGCAGGGGTTCTCTGGATCCCCACAGCTGGCTTCCCCTTTGAGCAATGTGAAGTATTCCAAACACTATCTGATGCCGGCGTGTCCTTATGGAGCGGGGGCGGTTTGGCGGGGACTTTAGAGGGCCTAATCCCCAGCTAGATAATTCAAGGAAAGAGGATTACCCATCTCTGAACACAGCCCTCGGTCTAAATATAGAGAGATTCCACCTTTTCATTTCATCTCCTTCAGGCACGGAGAGTCCTCAGGCAGACAGAGGCGCCGACGGATGGAGACACACATGGTTTCTCCTTGTCCTACTTGGTCTGGATGGAAATCCATCCCAGCATCCTAATCCAGCAATGCCCTACTGAAGTGGTTTCTCTCAACGGTTTGACACTGCTTTAACTGACATGGAGCACTGAGAGTTGTAGCTTTGCAAGCTCTGTCGCCAGGCCCGGATTAACACCTTTTTGCGCCCTAGGCCACACTTTAGAATTACGCCCCCTTTAAGCCAACCTCTACTGCACCCCCCCCCCCCAATCACTCAGACCCACACTAAATAAATCATATAATACAACTTACCTCAAATTCACTCAGGTAGCCCAATACATCTCAGTTGATCAGTAATAGCCAAATAAATCAACAACAACCCACGCCAATCAGCGCAGGTGTATCCGCGGGGCTCCCGGGGCACCTGGGCCGGACCCACCTGCAGCAGCGCCATGCTCAGGCCCACGCGCACCGTCACAATTTGTTTGATAGACACAGATTAATATATTGCTGCAGGGTCTCAGTTCCTTGGATGGTAAACAAATGAAGACGCTGTAGCCATGTACCAGTTTCCGAGGCTGATAGAGGTGGCAGTTTATGAAATATAGAAATAGTTTTGCCTATTTATTTATTTATTTCTTGGGCTTCTATGCCGCCACTCCCGGAGGGCTGGGGGCGGCTCACAAGCGCCAGGTAAAACACGATAAAAACATAGCAGCAATTTAAAAACGGCAGTTAAAATACAACATAGACAGAGCGGGCTGTGCGCAGGCAAGACCTACAGGCCAAAAGCCAGCTGGAAAAGGTGGGTCTTGCACGCCCGTCTGAAAGGAAGCAAGTCTTGAATGGCACGCGTTTCTGCAGGGAGGGCGTTCCACAACGTGGGCGCAATAACGGAGAACGCCCTCCTGCGGGTTGCAGTCAGCCTTGCGAGCTTCCCAGAGCGAACATCCAGGAGGTTGGTATCCTCCGACCGCAGTGATCTCACGGGACAATATGGAGAGAGACGGTCCCTCAGATACGCTGGCCCCAGGCCGTGTAAGGCCTTAAAGGTAAGAACCAACACTTTGAAGGTGATCCAGTGCTCAATTGGCAGCCAGTGCAGATCCCGCAAGGTAGGTGTTATATGACTACCAGCTGGTGTTCCAGACAGGAGTCGGGCGGCAGAGTTCTGCACCAGCTTGAGCTTCCAGGTCACCGACAGAGGAAGGCCAACGTAGAGTGCATTACAGTAGTCTAGTCTCGAGATGACCGTGGCTTGGATCACCGTGGCTAGGTCGTTCCAGGATAGATAGGGGGCCAGCTGCCTCACCTGTCTAAGATGGAAAAAAAGCAGACTTGCTGACCATAGAGACCTGGGTCTCCATGGTCAGCTGGGAGTCCAAGTGGACTCCCAGGCTCTTTACTAGATTCGAGGAGCATAGCGCCACACCGTCCAGGGTCGGAAGCTGGACATCCCCACCACCCGGACGACCCAGCCACAAGATCTCCGTCTTCGCTGGATTCACCCTCAACCTACTGGCTCGCAGCCATCCAGTAACGGCTTCGAGGCAACGTTGGAAATTATCAGGGACGGTTCCAGGCCTGCCCTCCATCCTCAGAATGAGCTGAGTGTCATCAGCGTACTGGTGACACTCAAGCCCAAAACTCCGTACCAGCTGTGCAAGCGGCTGCATATAGATGTTAAATAACAGAGGGGAGAGGATGGCCCCCTGAGGGACTCCACAAACTAATGGGGAGCCCTCGGAGACCTCCTCACCCCTCCTCACTCGCTGGGACCGCTGGTGGAGGAAGGAGGTCAGCCATTTCAGGGCTGTCCCCCTCACTCCAGCCATGGCCAGGCGGTGGGTCAAAAGATTGTGGTCGACCGTGTCAAGCGCTGCCGTGAGGTCCAATAACACGAGCAGCGCAGACCCGACTTGGTCGAGCTGGCAACGGAGTTGGTCTGTGATGGAGTCCAGGACCGTCTCCGTCCCGTGCCCCGAACGGAAGCCGGACTGGATGGGGTCTAGCCATGTTGCATCATCTAAGGAGGACTGTAACTGCTCCATTGCTGCCCTCTCAACTACCTTCCCCAGGTACGAAAGATTCGACACTGGTCGGTAGTTGGAGGGAACCGCAGGGTCTAATGACGGTTTTTTCAGCAATGGAGCTACCACCGCCTCTTTTAAGCACTCTGTAAACACTCCTTGCTCAAGGGAGCTATTTATGATGTTCAACAGAGGCCCACGTAACCCCTCCAGGCAAGATCTAACCAGCCAGGAGGGGCACGGGTCGAGGGAGCAGGTGGTAGGCCTGGTTGCAGCCACAATCTTACTAATCAATGGCACAAAGGTAGACGAAAACTCAGAGGCCTTTTTCTTTTGATTAGCAGAAACCAGTTTTGGCCCAAGAGGAAAGAGCTGGCTCCTGCCATTGTCATGCAAATGATGAACTTACCTCAAATTCACTCAGGTAGCCCAATACATCTCAGTTGATCAGTAATATCCAAGTAAATCAACAACAACCAGCGCCAATCAGCGCAGGTGTATCCGCGGGGCTCGCAGGGCGCCTGGGCTGGACCCACCTGCAGCAGCGCCGTACTCGGGCCCACGCGCACCGTCACACGGCGGCAGTTCAGGGACAGCACCGAGACGGATCCCGTGAACGAGCCGCCGCCAACGGCCGACTTCTTCCCTTCCTCGTTGCCACCGCCGCCTCTCAGCTCCGCGCCCCGCCAGCAGCCCTCCACCGCCGCCGCTTCTGCTGCCTCAGCAGAACTAAATGGCCACGGCGAGGGGGCATGGCTACGAGGCAGGCAGGCAGGCCACCCTGCCTCATGACGCCCGATGCTTCCTTCACACGGGAAGGCCCGCCAGCAGGGAGAGCGAGAAAAAACACACACTTGCAATGGCTGCAGCTATGCTGCAGAACGAATGTGGGCTGGCAGCTCTTTAACCCCTACAGCTCTGTGCTGAGGCACCCTAGGAGTTGTGGTTTTAGCAGGCCTTGCTGAAGAGAGCTGGTGCCTCACCAAACGACAACTGCCATGGCCCCTCCAGTGGTGCCAAGCCACATTATTTCTACAGCGGAGGGGTGTGTGTGTGTGTGTGTGTGTGTGTGTGTGTGTATGTGTATGGTAAGATAGATATGGTTCGCAGCTTGGGAGTGATCCTGGACTCATCGCTGAGCCTGGAACCCCAGGTCTCGGCGGTGGCCAGGGGAGCTTTTGCACAGTTAAGACTCGTGCGCCAGCTGCGCCCATACCTTGGGAAGTCTGATCTGGCTACGGTTGTCCACGCTCTGGTCACATCCCGAATAGATTACTGCAACGGACTCTATGTTCAGTTCAGAAACTGCAACTAGTCCAACGGGCGGCAGCCAGATTACTAACTGGAGCTACATACAGGAAGTATACCACCACCCACCACCCCCTGTTGTGTCAGCTCCACTGGCTGCCTGTCCAATTCTGAGCTCAATTCAAAGTGCTGGTTTTAACCTTTAAAGCTCTATACGGTTCTGGCCCAGCGTACTTGTCCGAACGCATCAGCTGCTACGTCCCACCTCGTAATTTAAGATCATCCGGGAAGGCCCTGCTCTCGCTCCCGCCTACTTCTCAAATGCGGTTGGTGGGGATGAGAGATAGGGCCTTCTAGGTGGTGGCTCCTTGTCTGTGGAACGCGCTCCCAATTGATATATGATCAACCTCATCCCTCCTGGCATTCAGGAAAAAAGTGAAATCCTGGCTATGGGACCAGGCGTTTGCACACTAGCACGCTGCAGCTCTTTAGATTGGATTGTAATGGCAAGCTGGTGGACATGGCCCAATGCTTTTATTATGGACGGAATACTGTTTTTAATTTATGTGAATGTATATGATGTATTTTAATGCTAATTGTATTTTAATGTACAGTATTTATAATGCTAACTGTATTTTAATGTATTTTAATTTTGACTGTTTTTGGTTTTCTATTATATGTATACTGTGTTTTTGGCATCGAATTGTTGCCGTTGTTAGGCTGCTCTGAGTCCCCCCTCGGGGGTTGAGAAGAGCGGGGTAGAAATGGTGGAAATAATAATAATAAATATGGGGCCACAGTGGCGCAGTCGGTTAAACTGCTGAGCTGCTGAACTTGCTGACCAGAAGGTTAACAGTTCGAATAAGCTAGCAGAAAATGTCAAAACGATCTGCGAGGCAAGGGGAGCTGATGGCTCGTCTAGTCGTCTGTATTTCCGGTGAGTCAGCGCTTGACGCCTGCCCCATACCAGCTACCCTCCCCCTTCCTCCTGCAGGCTACGACATTCAAGTAAACTGTGTAATTCTGCTCTGCAGACAGAGAGCAATCCGTTCACACTTAAAACTTCCTTCCTCATCTCCATGCGGGTTGCGTTCTTATTTGTTTCAATATTATTATTATTATTATTTTGGTCCGTGATCTGCGCCTCCCCTTGGCTTGCACCCCTAGGCCATGGCCTAGGTTTGCCTTATGGGTAATCCGGGCATGTCTGCCACCTCCTCTGCCAAAGAGTTCTCACGCAGCTCCAAACTACAACTCCCCGTTACACCATAGCATGGAGCCACTGCGGTTAAAATGGTGCCGAACGGCATTCATTCTGCTCAATTGGTGTCAACACTGGGATCATTTGAGAGTACCAGGTTTTTAATGAAAGCCTTCTGGGTTGGATGGTGTTATCCCTTTCTCCATAATTCCATTTCGGTCAAAAACAATACGAACTCTCGTTGTTCCCTTCCTTTGGTTTATCGCGGGTCGTCTTGTTCCTTGTGAGATTTATAAGCATTAAACTGCTCATTAGCTCTTGTGTAATTCTATAATCTTTTTTCCACAGAGGGAAAATAACACTATTGGAGCATACCACTCATTCATGATCTGGGAAATTAATTTGGGACGCTGCCGGCTGGCTTCCCGGAATGTCTCTTGGTCGGATTTGGTAACAAGATCCGAGTTTTAGGCCAGACGTTTAAAGGGATAAGTGATACAGGGAATGAGAAGAAGGTTATTCCACAACACAAGCTTCACAGACTCTCCAAGACCCTCCCATCCCAATGGGGTATCCTCCCAAGGTGAAAAATGCTTCCTCGATTACTGTGGTTGGGTGCTTTCTCTGCTTATGAATGGAATTTAGTTGCATTTTTTCTGCTGAAGTTAAGGCTGCAGCTACAATGTCATTTAATGCAATATAGTATTTCTTATTTATTTATTATTTCAATCACCCGAAGGGGACTCAGAGCGGATTACAGGTACACATACTTAGCAGACAATCCCTGCCATTTCCACATACACACATATAGACGAACAGAGGCAAACTCTGGCCACCAGGGGGAGCTAACGCACTCCTCATCTCTCAACGTTCCCAGCGTCCCTTGTTGTTCTTTCCACATTCCTCAGCATTCCTGGAGTTCTTTAATGGCCTCATAATTCAGTCAAAATTTGGTTCAATATTGGTTCTTGACTGCCTTTCCCATAATCTGCCAGGGCATGTTTCCAAAACCCTATGCTTGGAAGGTCATCCTATTTGGACACGAGTGATCTCTGATGGCGATTACAGCAAACACAATCAGCCTGAAGACTAAGACCTTTATTGCAAACCTGGATTCTAGGGAGACAATGGCAAAGCGATAAAACAATTCTTGCCAAGAAAACACCAGGACAGCTTCAACAGGAATCAACTTGAAGAATGTCAGTTGGCCAGCAGCTGTGAGCAGAGTTAGTTGGGAATTGCAGTTGCTGAAGCTGCAAGCTGTCTGTAGGAACTGCAGTGTGTAGTTCAGTTCTGTGTGGGGGTTTAAGGAAACTCAAGTGTGGGACAAGTTAGTCCTAGGGTTGAGAGTAACCCAGTATTAAGTAGTTACTTGTGTGTAACTGTATCAGGGGAAAACGCCAGTGTTATATTGTTTAATATTGCAAGTTTGTACCTCTTCGGAGATCTTTAGAAACCACCTAAGCTTTGAGCCCATTTATGTAAAATAAACTGTTAAACACTTTCAACACTACATCTGTGGAAGTCGTTTATTCACAAAGACCCTCACATCTAGTTGTCAACCATTGACAAATGGTGGCAGCAAGTTAATAATCTGTATATCTGTATCTGTATACCTTTATAAAGCGGAATGTTTGTATGTATGTGTGTATGCGGAGGGCGGAAGGGCGGGAGGGCGGATATGTGGCAGCCACTTTCACAGGCCACAGCGACCAGCGCGGGTGATGGACCTGCACCAAACTTGGTACACATAACCCCCCTAACCCCCTTTACGTCCTGGTATGGGTTGGGGGACATGACCCACAGATTATGGGATTTGTAGTACTTTCAAACACTTTGGTTCCCACAGACCACTGAGGCCACCAAAAAGGACCAATACAGACCACACTTAGCACACACAGCCCCCATGACCCACTCTACGTCCTGGTGCAGTTTGGTGGAGGGTGGACCATGGATGATGGGACTTGAAGTACCTCTACTCACTTCCCAAGTCCGCCCTAACCCTCATCCAATCACTGATCGAGATCAAACTTGGCATACATAACCCCTATGACTGCCTTCATGTCCAGATGAGGTTTGGGGGAGGACTGACAATGGATGATGGGATTTGTAGTACTTTCACATCCCTCTGTTCCCACAGACCACTGTGGCCCCCAACAAACACTGATAAATACCACACTTGGCACACAGAGCCCCAGTGACCCACTCTACATACTACTGAAGTTTGGAGGGGGCCAGAACATGTATTATGGGACTTGCAGTACCTTCCCTCACTTTCCAAGACTGCTACAAACCTAATCCTATGACTGATCAACATGAAACCTGCCACACAGAGCGCTCATGACCCACTCTACATCCTGGTGCAGATCGGAGGAGGGTGGACCATGGATGATGGGACTTGAAGTACCTCTACTCACTTCCCAAGTCCGCTGCGACCCTCATCCAATTACTGATCGAGACCACGCTTGGCACACATAACGCCCATGACTGCCTTCATGTCCTGGTGAGGTTAGGGGGAGGACTGACAATGGATGATGGGATTTGTAGTACTTTCACACCCCTCTGTTCCCACAGACAACTGTGGCCACCAACAAACACCGAGAAAGACCACACTTGGCACACAGAGCCCCAGTGACCCGCTATACATCCTACTGAAGTTTGGAGGGGGCCAGAACATGGATGATGGGACTTGCAGTACCTTCCCTCACTTTCCAAGCCTGCTACAAACCTAATCCAATGACTGATCAACATGAAACCTGCCACACAGAGCCCTCATGACCCACTCTACATCCTGGTGCTGTTTTGTGTGAGACGGGCCACGGATGATGGGACTTGAAGTACCTTCACTCACTTCCTAAAAACAATGCAACCCTCATCCATTCACCAATACAGACCAAACTTAGCACACAGAGCCCCCATGACCCAATCTACATCCTACTACACTTTGGGGGAGGGTGGACCAGAGACAAGTAAAATGTCTGAAGAATTCAAGTTTAAGCTTGAGGTGATGAAATTAGAGATGCAGAGAGAAAGGGAAAGAGAGGAGAAAGAGAAAGAAAGAGAAGAGAGAGAAAGAGAAGAACGTAAGGAAAAAGAAGAGAAAGAAAGAGAAGAGCGTAGGGAAAGAGAAGAGAAAGAAAGAGAAGAACGTAGGGAAAGAGAAGAAAAAGAAAGAGAAGAACGTAGAGAAGAGAGAGATAGGGCAGAGAGGATAAGAATGACCGAGTTAGAATTCGAGAAACAGAAGTAGTCTGTGTGTGTCCAGACTTCGTTACATTTGGTGGCAGCGGTGGGATTGAAGGATAGCCTGCCCTGCCACGTTGAATAAAAGTAAACGGGGTGAAGTTTCATCCATTACCACAGCACACAATAAGAACAACAACAACAACAACCCACTTCTAAGCATCCATGTATAGGGAAAAAAGTTTCCAAAAAAGGCTTCCAAAAGTACTCTCTTTCCAACATGCGGTCTGTCTGAACACTCTCCTTCCCACAAGGAAACCTTTGTTTTCTTGAGTTGGCACTCATAATTCGAAACCGTTCCGCAAGAAAACTCTGGAGAAAAGCAAAACTCTTCTCGGAGGGCCTGTTCCATCTCCAACGTGCATTTGCAAGAAAAGAGTGGTTGTGAAGGGATGTCGCTGTTGCAAATCCACCTGTGACGCAACTGAGTTTGGAAAGCCATGTATCGACGGCCTCTTTCGCTACGGAGTCTCATCCCGAGATGTTCGGCACAAACTGCATTACGTTGCATTGATATTGAAAGCCTCACCATGCTTTGAGACTTGGTTTCCAGTTCGGCTCCTCCGAAATAAATAGGAATTTGCGATTTGCAGGAGTTTCTAGTTGGCTGTTAGGCCTAGAAAGAGAGGGCTATGTTCCAGAGCGGGAAGCTAGTTTCAAAAGTGCCAGTTTCTTACCTGGAAGGAAGACTTCTGATGGTCCCGCTGAAGCGGATCTGGCCTCTTTTTCTGCTGAGCTCCTGGATTTCAAGGAGCGAGGAGGGAATCTCTGCATTGGGATCTCTCCTCCATGCAGTGATGCAGTCCAGGCAAGCATTGCATGTTAATGATGCGCTCGAAAGGGGGGAAATCCCAGCAGAGGAAAAGCAATGCAACAGATCGGCTTCTCTTTTTGGTTTCCGCACCAGCAGCAGAGGTGGATGCAAAGATATAGGCAGGGAGGGAGGGAGACTGCAGTGCTGAAGTGGGGCGTGCAATCATGATGCCATTGCCTCAGTATTAGGGCAGCCTAGAAAAGGATCTCATAATGCATTTATTTGTGTATTATTTAATCAATTTCACCTTGGATTCCCCCCCAATTTAGTGACAAGAATCCTATGCCTTCAATGGTTACGTGAGCACCGTCAAATTCTTTTTGCTTTGGAACAACACCAAGGGGAAGCGTCCTTTACTTGCCAAGATCTGTTCAGGAAGGATGAATGTTGGTCCCTAGCAAGTGTCCCAGAAAGAGAGAGACTCGGGAAGAGGAGGAGGAAAGGAACGACAAGGAAAGACAAGGAAAGGAAAGGAAAAGAAAGACAAGACAAGGAAAGGAACGGAACGGAAAGACAAGGAAAGGAAAGGAAAGGAAAGACAAGGAAAGGAAAGGAAAGGAAAGGCAAGGCAAGGAAAGGCAAGGCAAGGAAAGGAAAGGAAAGACAAGGAAAGGAAAGGAAAGACAAGGAAAGGAAAGGAAAGGCAAGGCAAGGAAAGGAAAGGAAAGACAAGGAAAGGAAAGGAAAGGAAAGGCAAGGAAAGGAAAGAGAAGGAAAGGCAAGGAAAGGAAAGGCAAGGAAAGGAAAGGCAAGGAAAGGAAAGGAAAAACAAGGAAAGGAAGGGAAGGGAAAGGAAAGGAAATACAAGGAAAGGAAAGGCAAGGAAAGGAAAGACAAGGCAAGGAAAGGAAAGACAAGGAAAGGAAAGGAAAGACAAGGAAAGGAAAGGAAAGGAAAGGCAAGGCAAGGAAAGGAAAGGAAAGACAAGGAAAGGAAAGGAAAGGCAAGGAAAGGAAAGAGAAGGAAAGGAAAGAGAAGGAAAGGCAAGGAAAGGAAAGGCAAGGAAAGGAAAGGAAAAACAAGGAAAGGAAGGGAAGGGAAAGGAAAGGAAATACAAGGAAAGGAAAGGCAAGGAAAGGAAAGACAAGGAAAGGAAAGACAAGGAAAGGAAAGGAAAGACAAGGAAAGGAAACGCAAGGAAAGGAAAGGAAAAACAAGGAAAGGAAAGGAAGGGAAGGGAAAGGAAAGGAAATACAAGGAAAGGCAAGGAAAGGAAAGGAAAGACAAGGAAAGGAAAGACAAGGAAAGGAAAGGAAAGACAAGGAAAGGAAAGGAAAGACAAGGAAAGGAAAGGAAAGACAAGGAAAGGAAAGACAAGGAAAGGAAACGCAAGGAAAGGAAAGACAAGGAAAGGCAAGGCAAGGAAAGGAAAGACAAGGAAAGGAAAGGAAAGACAAGGAAAGGAAAGGAAAGGAAAGGAAAGGAAAGGCAAGGCAAGGAAAGGAAAGACAAGGAAAGACAAGGAAAGGAAAGGAAAGGAAAGGCAAGGAAAGGAAAGAGAAGGAAAGGAAAGAGAAGGAAAGGAAAGGCAAGGAAAGGAAAGGAAGGGAAGGGGAAGGAAAGGAAATACAAGGAAAGGAAAGGCAAGGAAAGGAAAGACAAGGAAAGGAAAGACAAGGAAAGGAAAGGAAAGACAAGGAAAGGAAACGCAAGGAAAGGAAAGGAAAAACAAGGAAAGGAAAGGAAGGGAAAGGAAAGGAAATACAAGGAAAGGCAAGGAAAGGAAAGGAAAGACAAGGAAAGGAAAGACAAGGAAAGGAAAGACAAGGAAAGGAAAGACAAGGAAAGGAAACGCAAGGAAAGGAAAGGAAAGACAAGGAAAGGAAAGACAAGGAAAGGAAAGACAAGGAAAGGAAAGACAAGGAAAGGAAAGGAAAGACAAGGAAAGGAAAGACAAGGAAAGGAAAGACAAGGAAAGGAAAGGAAAGGAAAGGAAAGGAAAGACAAGGAAAGGAAAGACAAGGAAAGGAAAGGAAAGACAAGGAAAGGAAAGGAAAGACAAGGAAAGGAAAGGAAAGACAAGGAAAGGAAAGACAAGGAAAGGAAACGCAAGGAAAGGAAAGGAAAGACAAGGAAAGGAAAGGCAAGGAAAGGAAAGGAAAGACAAGGAAAGGAAAGGAAAGGAAAGGAAAGACAAGGAAAGGAAAGACAAGAAAATGAAAGGAAAGACAAGGAAAGGAAAGGAAAGGAAAGGAAAGGCAAGGCAAGGAAAGGAAAGACAAGGAAAGGAAAGGGAAGGGAAGGGAAGACAAGGAAAGGAAAGGAAAGACAAGGAAAGAAGGCAGATAGGCAACGAGCACAATATGGAACGTTGGGGGGAATTGCTGGTCCTCCATATCGGAATACTTTCCATTTCAGGAAAAGGATGACCTTTTAGATCATAACCACTCCATAGCCTTTTTGGAGCGTGACCGTTTGGAGATTAATTGGCATTGTGCAACCAGCTGATGCAAGATAAGATCAGGGCAATTGCATTCCAGACCGCACCTTTTAATCCTGTCATCAAGGACTATTGCAGAATAATAATAGGGCTTTTCGGGTGTAGAAACAGGAGCTATCTGGTTTCTCAATGAAGACCCCTTTTTCGCTCAGCAGGGAGGGGCCTCAAAGTTTTGGTTCCCCCTCCAGCTGAGGATGTTGGCATAATTATTTCTATTTATCACAAAAGCTGTTTTTTACTGACTTCGGACCACAGAAATCCCAGCACCCTGTAAAGATCATTTTTATTTATTTATTATTCCTGAGACTTCCATGAAAAGACCTGTGTCTGCAATTTGTCAACAGGAAGGGGCAGATATGGCCAGTTCCCCATTTCTCACAGAAAACAAAAGACTTTCTTTGGCTCGAAAGGCCGAAGGCATGGGACCTCAGTTTACATGTGGACAGATTGAATCAAGGACTTTCCAGCTGCATTGTCTCTCTACAAATTCCCGCCTCCCGCTTCCCATTCGCCAGAACGGAGGCGGCGCTGTTTCACTATTGGCTCAACTCCAGCTGAGCCCAACGTTCCATCCAATCAGCAAGGAGCCGGCTGGCGCACGCTGGCGGGAAATTTAAATTTTGACAGCTCTGTATAACTATAAATATGGCATGTATTTTGAATGTAACTTTATGACTGCTTTGCGACAAGGATATTGCGGTTGTCATCCTCTTCAGCTGATGAGAATATAGACTTTGGTGGCATCTTCTTCCAGACTTCTTTGGTGAGCAGGGGCGGACATACCCTTTCTGGGGGGTAAGCAAAAAAAAATTTGCGCCCCCCCCCCCGTGGCTCCCAAACGTGGGTCGCGCTCTGGAGCCCAGTGCGCATGCGTCAATATCCACGCCTCCCGTTTTGGAGCCCAGTGCGCATGCGCCAATCTGTGTGCACGCATGAAACTGCGCACACGCGCGGCGGGGAGGGTCAGCGCAGGTGACGATGCCCGTCCCAGGTGACAACCCGCTACGTGGCTGCGTAGTCGGCGTAATGGTTAAACCGGCCCTGTTGGTGAGAAAATTTGGGCCAGGGATTTTTTAAAAAATTAATTCGCCAGAGGTATGGCTGAAATCCTCGCTTTAGGGGTACTTCTGGGCCTCTGCCCCCTCCGGACCAGGCTACTTCCAAATTGCTCGATACCAAGGTTAAACATGCCCGGCTTTTTGAACCGCTCCTCATAGGGCTTGTTCTCCAGGCCCTGGATCCTTTTAGCCGCCTTCTTTCTCTGGACACATTCCAGCTTGTCAACCTCTCCCTTCAAGGGAGGTCACTGCAGGGGAGGCCTTTCCCTGACCATCTGCCCGCTGGCTGCTGCCACCTCAACGCCTTCTCTTCCATTCTTGCTCACGATTCCAACACTTACGCATTAAGATGATATGTAGGCAGCACCTAGGTGGGCGGGAGAGTAGCAATGGCGATGAGCAAGCTGTTCAAGTCACCCCACTGAATCCTTCCTTGTGATTTGAGGAGGAAAGACATCTCCCATCAGAGCCTGCGAAATGAAACCCCATCTCGATGCTCAAAAGCAGCACTTAAGGCTCTTCCTGTCGTTTTTATGGCATCCTATGTAAAGAGAGAGGAAGGGTGTCCTCAAAGCAGCATGAAGAATGAGTTTCAAAGGGTTAGCTGCAACACACAAATTTTTTGTCTTGTATTCCAAAATATATTTTTTATTTATTGAAAGTATATATCCAAAATCACTTGTCGTGGAACATATATTTCTTCCCAAATGGGGTTGTGGAATTGTAAAGTCGATCAAAACAAATCATATAAGAACTCCCATAACGGATGCATCACAAAAATCATCATATATAACCATATATTGGGCTTGTAGTAAAATCCGTATTGAGGGGTTCATAAGGGTCGACGGACTATATATCAAAAGGCCTCTCCGTTTCGCCAGAGAACTGGCTTCATCGGGACCGAAAATAATATTATTTGTAATTCCACTGGTCCGATTATCTAAATAAAGGTAAACATAACAATAATCAGGTATAACATCATTTTCGTACATATTCATAAGCCCACCATTTGATCAGGACAACCCTTATGGCTAGGCTATATATTTTACATACCATTCGTAGTATTCATTCGCAATTATATTTCAGAGTGGACGCAGCCACTACTTCTTCTGGTAGTCAACGGACAACACATAACACAGGGGTTTGCCTTACATACACTCCTACTTGGCTCCAGGTGAAGCCTTACTCCAGAATTTCACTGATTGATAAACAATCATTGTGGCCCAGGGTAACTCGCTTTTAGGGAATGAATCCAAAAAACTTCTCTTTGATGGAGTAATTTTTTGTGTTCCTGGTATGGTTTGGGTGCAATGATTTCTAATACCAGGATTTTGAACTCATTAAAGTTATGGTTCTGTGTATAATGAATATAGAGTGGTGAGGATTCATTGCGGGTTTTAAATCTAGATTTATGTTCCTGAGCCCTCGTGCGTAAGTCACGCCCACTTTCACCCACGTAGTATCTCTGGCATGGGCAAATCAAACAATAAATAATATTTCTACTGCCACATGTTGCTCCTGTGCGTAATTTGAAAGTATGTTTGCCTTCCAGGTCTGTGATTGTTTCTTGTGTTGAAATATGTTTGCATATCGTGCAATGATAGCATGGTTGGGTAAATGTTTTGCCAATGGGAGAATCTTTGGGGATTCTATGGTCAGCATGGATCAATAATTGTTTGATGCTAGATGTTTTTTGTTGGCTATCATCGGTGGTTTCTCCAGTCCTGGGATCGAGCTAACAATGGGCCAGTATTTTTCGTACAATTTTAGAAATAGAATGGGAATGCGGGGTGAAAGTAAGGGGCCATATAATTCGTTCACAGGGTGTTTTAGGCGAGGTTGGAATAGGTTATCTCTGGGTATTTTGCGAATTTTATTCAAGGATTTGTGGAGAATGTGCTGTGGGTATCCCCTTTCCTTTAATTGGGATATCAAAACCGCGGCCGATTGTTCGAAATCCACCTCTCTGGAGGAGTTGCGCTTAAGGCGAATCAGCTGGGAGAATGGGAGATTATGTTTTAAAGAATGCGTGTGGTGAGACTGGAAATGTAAGTATGAATTGCGGCTGGTGGGTTTGCAATAATTTTTAACTCTCAAGGTATTATGTTCTCTAAAGATGGTTAAGTCCAAAAATGTAATATTTAAAGGTTTTTTTTTCAAAAGTGAATTGTATGGATGGATTCCATGTATTGAAGTATCTCATAATGGACTCAATGTCACCCTCTCCTGACCAGATAAAGAAAACGTCATCAATGTAACGATAGTAGTGCCTAATGGGAGTGGTAATCTCTATATCTGGGTACAAAAATTGCATTTCTAAGTCTGACATAAACAAATTTGCGACGCTGGGAGCTAGGGACAGTCCCATTGAAATTCCGCCATTTTGTAAATAAAAATCACCATCAAAAGTAAAATAATTGTAATCAAACACAATGTCAATAAGTTCCATAAGGAAAGCTGTTGGTGGGGTGCGAGGGGTCGGGCGGGAGTCCAGAAGTTTATAAATCACCGTTCTTGCTATTTTCAAATCAATGTTAGTATACAAAGATGTAATATCTGCAGTAATAAAGACATCTTGGTCATGTAGTGTCATACCATCAATCTTGGAGATCAGGTGTCCCGTGTCCTTAATGAAGGCCGGTGATGTAATCACAAATTCTTGCAGGATCGAGTCCAGGAAAATAGCAAGGGGTTGTAATAAAGTGTTGGTCGCGGCGATAATTGGTCTCCCTGGCACCGGGAATGTTTTTTTATGTGTCTTCGGGAGTAAATAAAATTTTGCTATATCAGGGTGGTGATTGATTAAAGCAGTCCCTAGTTGCGCAGAAATAAATCCTTTTTCTACCCCAGATTGTATCGTGTGGATGATGGTTTTCAAAAATCTGTTTGTCGGGTCATTGGGGAGCTGAGAGTAAAAAGCCGTGTTTGATAATTGTCTTCTAGCCTCTGTCATATATTCCCCCCGGTTTTGCAGGACCAGGGCTCTGTCTTTGTCCGCTGGTTTCATGATGACTGTAGGATGTTGTCCCAGCTCCCTCAGCCTTTTAATGTCCTCCCCGGTAAGATTGGCATTCCGTGTATCTTGTTGGTGATTAATTTTGGCTACTTCTTTAGATACTACAGATTCAAAAATTTTTAATTTATCCGAGATGACCGGGAACAAAGGAGCTTTTGCCTTTAAGGCGGGATGGAATATCATCAACATGGCGTGAAGGATGATCCTGAAAGTACTCCTTCAGTCTCATGGATCTGTAAAGTGTTGCAAGGTCTTTTCTGATATTTAATGTGGAACATTGTGGAGTATATACAAATGAAATTCCTTTGTCCAAAATGTTGATGTCTCTATCCGAGAGGGGAGGTCCGAAAGATTGATAATCAGGTTGGGGCTTTTTGTTTTTGGCCCGGTGAAAATTTTTCTTTGGGGTTCCTCCGTATTGCGGGGATGTCTAAGGTCATATCTGGAGCTTGTGTTGGAGGTGGTGGAACCGTCAGATAAACCTGCCGTGTCGTCTGTGCTGGCTCCGGACTGGGTGGTTCTGTCTGGGAAGCGAACCTTGCGTTGCGGAGGCCGGTTATATGGACGGAATTGCCATCGATAAATTCTGTTGTTGGCAAAGTCCGTTTCATCTCGTTTGACTTTGCCCAGTTTTTCTTTCTTGAGGTCTTGATACAATTTATCACACTCTTGTTTTATGGTATTCAAATCCGGGAGGCTTGCCGGGGGGTCAATTGTGGATTTGATATTGTCAATTTCTTGTTCCAAAGTGGTCATCTCGGCCGTGGCCTTTTGAATTATAAGTAACATAAGATCTTTTGAACAACGATGGACAATATTTTTCCAATTGGTAATAAATGAAGGGTCCGCTTCGTNGACTCCCGGTTTAATTTGCACTCGTAGGCCTCTCGGAATAATTTTCCGTTTCACATAGTCCGACAAGGTCGCAATGTTCAATTGTACTCTTATTTTTCTCAATTCTTTATTTTCAATTGAAGCCATTAAATTCGCTCGTTCACTCCCAGACGCTGAAGTGTCGGCGTTGTCATCAAATAAGGAATATAATCTGGTTAATTCAGCTTCTTGCTCCAAATTAAATGAATCAAAAAAATTGGATTCAGCCATACTGTTACTCACGGGTAACTCAAGTCTATGTAAAGAGAGAGGAAGGGTGTCCTCAAAGCAGCATGAAGAATGAGTTTCAAAGGGTTAGCTGCAACACACAAATTTTTTGTCTTGTATTCCAAAATATATTTTTTATTTATTGAAAGTATATATCCAAAATCACTTGTCGTGGAACATATATTTCTTCCCAAATGGGGTTGTGGAATTGTAAAGTCGATCAAAACAAATCATATAAGAACTCCCATAACGGATGCATCACAAAAATCATCATATATAACCATATATTGGGCTTGTAGTAAAATCCGTATTGAGGGGTTCATAAGGGTCGACGGACTATATATCAAAAGGCCTCTCCGTTTCGCCAGAGAACTGGCTTCATCGGGTCCAAAAAAATAATATTATTTGTAATTCCACTGGTCCGATTATCTAAATAAAGGTAAACATAACAATAATCAGGTATAACATCCTTTCGTACATATTCATAAGCCCACCATTTGATCAGGACAACCCTTATGGCTAGGCTATATATTTTACATACCATTCAGCACAGACGACACGGCAGGTTTATCTGACGGTTCCACCACCTCCAACACAAGCTCCAGATATGACCTTAGACATCCCCGCAATACGGAGGAACCCCCAAAGAAAAATTTTCACCGGGCCAAAAACAAAAAGCCCCCAACCTGATTATCAATCTTTCGGACCTCCCCTCTCGGATAGAGACATCAACATTTTGGACAAAGGAATTTCATTTGTATATACTCCACAATGTTCCACATTAAATATCAGAAAAGACCTTGCAACACTTTACAGATCCATGAGACTGAAGGAGTACTTTCAGGATCATCCTTCACGCCATGTTGATGATATTCCATCCCGCCTTAAAGGCAAAAGCTCCTTTGTTCCCCCGGTCATCTCTGATAAATTAAAAATTTTTGAATCTGTAGTATCTAAAGAAGTAGCCAAAATTAATCACCAACAAGATACACGGAATGCCAATCTTACCGGGGAGGACATTAAAAGGCTGAGGGAGCTGGGACAACATCCTACAGTCATCATGAAACCAGCGGACAAAGACAGAGCCCTGGTCCTGCAAAACCGGGGGGAATATATGACAGAGGCTAGAAGACAATTATCAAACACGGCTTTTACTCTCAGCTCCCCAATGACCCGACTAACAGATTTTTGAAAACCATCATCCACACGATACAATCTGGGGTAGAAAAAGGATTTATTTCTGCACAACTAGGGACTGCTTTAATCAATCACCACCCAGATATAGCAAAATTTTATTTACTCCGAAGACACATAAAAAAACATTCCCGGTGCCAGGGAGACCAATTATCGCCGCGACCAACACTTTATTACAACCCCTTGCTATTTTCCTGGACTCGATCCTGCAAGAATTTGTGATTACATCACCGGCCTTCATTAAGGACACGGGACACCTGATCTCCAAGATTGATGGTATGACACTACATGACCAAGATGTCTTTATTACTGCAGATATTACATCTTTGTATACTAACATTGATTTGAAAATAGCAAGAACGGTGATTTATAAACTTCTGACTCCGCCCGACCCCTCGCACCCCACCAACAGCTTTCCTTATGGAACTTATTGACATTGTGTTTGATTACAATTATTTTACTTTTGATGGTGATTTTTATTTACAAAATGGCGGAATTTCAATGGGACTGTCCCTAGCTCCCAGCGTCGCAAATTTGTTTATGTCAGACTTAGAAATGCAATTTTTGTACCCAGATATAGAGATTACCACTCCCATTAGGCACTACTATCGTTACATTGATGACGTTTTCTTTATCTGGTCAGGAGAGGGCGACATTGAGTCCATTATGAGATACTTCAATACATGGAATCCATCCATACAATTCACTTTTGAAAAAAACCCTTTAAATATTACATTTTTGGACTTAACCATCTTTAGAGAACATAATACCTTGAGAGTTAAAAATTATTGCAAACCCACCAGCCGCAATTCATACTTACATTTCCAGTCTCACCACACGCATTCTTTAAAACATAATCTCCCATTCTCCCAGCTGATTCGCCTTAAGCGCAACTCCTCCAGAGAGGTGGATTTCGAACAATCGGCCGCGGTTTTGATATCCCAATTAAAGGAAAGGGGATACCCACAGCACATTCTCCACAAATCATTGAATAAAATTCGCAGAATACCCAGAGATAACCTATTCCAACCTCGCCCTAAAACACCCTGTGAACGAATTATATGGCCCCTTACTTTCACCCCGCATTCCCATTCTATTTCTAAAATTGTACGAAAATACTGGCCCATTGTTAGCTCGATCCCAGGACTGGAGAAACCTCCGATGATAGCCAACAAAAAAACATCTAGCATCAAACAATTATTGATCCATGCTGACCATAGAATCCCCAAAGATTCTCCCATTGGCAAAACATTTACCCAACCATGCTATCATTGCACGATATGCAAACATATTTCAACACAAGAAACAATCACAGACCTGGAAGGCAAACATACTTTCAAATTACGCACAGGAGCAACATGTGGCAGTAGAAATATTATTTATTGTTTGATTTGCCCATGCCAGAGATACTACGTGGGTGAAAGTGGGCGTGACTTACGCATACGAGGGCTCAGGAACATAAATCTAGATTTAAAACCCTCAATGAATCCTCACCACTATATATTCATTATACACAGAACCATAACTTTAATGAGTTCAAAATCCTGGTATTAGAAATCATTGCACCCAAACCATACCAGGAACACAAAAACTACTCCATCAAAGAGAAGTTTTTGGATTCATTCCCTAAAAAAGCGAGTTACCCTGGGCCACAATGATTGTTTATCAATCAGTGAAATTCTGGAGTAAGGCTTCACCTGGAGCCAAGTAGGAGTGTATGTAAGGCAAACCCCTGTGTTATGTGTTGTCCGTTGACTACCAGAAGAAGTAGTGGCTGCGTCCACTCTGAAATATAATTGCGAATGAATACTACGAATGGTATGTAAAATATATAGCCTAGCCATAAGGGTTGTCCTGATCAAATGGTGGGCTTATGAATATGTACGAAAGGATGTTATACCTGATTATTGTTATGTTTACCTTTATTTAGATAATCGGACCAGTGGAATTACAAATAATATTATTTTCGGGTCCCGATGAAGCCAGTTCTCTGGCGAAACGGAGAGGCCTTTGATATATAGTCCGTCGACCCTTATGAACCCCTCAATACGGATTTTACTACAAGCCCAATATATGGTTATATATGATGATTTTTGTGATGCATCCGTTATGGGAGTTCTTATATGATTTGTTTTGATCGACTTTACAATTCCACAACCCCATTTGGGAAGAAATATATGTTCCACGACAAGTGATTTTGGATATATACTTTCAATAAATAAAAAATATATTTTGGAATACAAGACAAAAAATTTGTGTGTTGCAGCTAACCCTTTGAAACTCATTCTTCATGCTGTTTTTATGGCATCCGTCATCACTCTTTCTGGGATCTTTTCTCCGTACCTCCTTCAATTAGTGGCTTTTCTTTGCGAACGAAGATTCAGATTCAGGAAGGACTCATCCCACGCTTTCTACAAGCGCGTTGATGACTAAGAAGGCCAATCTGAGATAGGCAAGTCCGGTTGCAGAAAGCACAGCAGAAAGATGTTGTTTCCAAGTTGCGGTTCTTTCTGCGTTCGGCGTGACTTCACGAAAGAGGCCACAGCATTGCGGATAGTGCGTCTCTATGCCTCCCGATGTGAGGCCACGGTGGACCATTGTTGGTGATCAATCTGGTCAAGCCTGTGATGTTGTTTCAGGGAGTCCTTATATCTCTTTTTTGGGGCGCCTCTCTTGCGCTGACCCATGGCGAGTTCACCATAGAGTAGTATCTTTGGGAGGCGGTGGTCCTCCATCCTAGAGACGTGCCCTGCCCAGCGCAGCTGTGTTCTCAATAGCATGGCCTCAATGCTGGTGATCCCTGCTTGCTCAAGGACAGCAACATTCGTCACACAGTCGGTCCAGTGTATATTTAGGATTGTGCGAAGACAGCGCTGATGAAAGCGTTCGAGGAGTCGTAGGTGTTGGCGATAGGTGACCCATGTTTCAGACACATAGAGGAGGATGGACAGTATGATAGCTCTGTACACACTGATTTTGGTCCTTTGCCTCAGGTGCTTGTTGCTCCAGACTCTTTTGTGAAGCCTTCCAAATGCACTCTATGCCTTTGCTAATCTGTGATCTATCTCTTTACCAATCTTGTCATCTGAAGAGATGATGCTTCCCAGGCAGGTGAACTGCTGAATGGACTTAAGCACAGAATTGTCTGCCCTAAGCCCTTGGTAAACTTCAACTCCCAGGATTCCACAGCATTGAAGTGGTGTTGAACTGCATTAATTCACCTTTAGCGATGCCACTGGACTCAGTACCTTTCTGACTGTTTCCCAACCGCATTGTGCTGGCTCTGCCACCGCTGGCTTGGCATTGCCCCCTCAAAGCTGGAGAAGCTGTGGGAGAGCTGAAGCCGGGGAGAGGGGTGGGGCATGGCGCGGCCTGGCTCCTCCCCCTCCCCCGGCTTTGACACTCCCAGCAGCTGCTCCCAGCAGGCCACCATCTGCCAGCCAGGCCCGGATTACCCATAAGGCCACTCTAAGCCATGGCCTCGGGTGGCACTTTTGGGGGGCAGCAGATCCGGACCCCCCCCCCCATTTTTAAAAAAAATCCCAAAAAAAATTCGGGAAAAAAATTGGAAAAAAATTAAAAAATTAAGGGTGCATGCGCGGCCGCCCCCTCCCTTTGCTCTGCTCCCCTCGGCTCTGCTTTAGGAGGGAGGGAGGATCGGCTCCGACCCTGACTCCACCCCTCCTTGCCTCCAGCTCCGCCCCCACGCTGCCCCCACCACGCGGCCAGCCGATCCTCCCTCCCTCCTAAAGCCGGCCTGAACAGGGCGATTTCGGCCGCTTCTCAAGCCGGCATGGTGGCCAGGCTGAGGGAGGGAGGGAGGAGCAGCCGCGGGGAGGCTCCGCATCGGCTCTGGTGGTGGCGGGGCTTTTTCTTCCTCCTCCTCCTCGCGCCGGTGAGGAGGCGGGGGCAGGGAGGGGTGGAGCCGGGGGGCGGGAAGGGGCGGGGAGAAGCCGCGCCACCACCCCTCCTCCCTTGTGTGGCGTGACGACGCAAGGGAGCAGGGGCGGCGGGGCGGCTTCCCTCCGCCTCCTCCCTGGCGTGGCGTCGCCAGGCAGGGAGGAGGGACGGTGGTGCGGGTTCTCTCCGCCTCCTCCTCCTTGCCTGGCGACGCCACGCCAGGGAGGAGGTGGAGGGAAGCCGCGGTGCCACCCCTCCTCCCTTGCGTGGCGTGCCAGCCCCGCTGAAAAGGGGTGGGCGGCGGTGCGCAGTATGCACAGCGGGAGGGCGCCTCTTTCTCCTCCTCGCCCCGCCCTCCTTCCTTCAATCCGGTGAGGGGGAGGGGCGGAGCCAGGGGCGGGGAGGGGCAGAGGCAGACCCTTTGGCCTTGGGCAGCAAAAGGGCCTGATCCGGGCCTGCTGCCAGCCGTTTTGGTTGGTGGTGTGCCCCCGGATTTTTTTTATGTTAAAAGTGTGCCGCGGCTCAAAAGAGGTTGGGAAACGCTGGCATAGAGCAACATAACCACCCATTTTTCCTTATTTAACAATATACAATTTAGCAGAAAGATAACAAATGACTGTCGTACATTTCATCTTGGAGGGGGGGGGTAATGGGCTCCCACACTAGTTGTTGCAGGTTCTCTTTCACGTTGCCCACGGACAGGCATGTAGCCAGGGGGGGGGCTAAGGGGGCTTCAGCCCCCCCCCCCCGAAATTCTCAGGGTGATCCGCGAGAAGGCCTTACTGGTACATTATTTAAACCAGTCTTTCTCAACCAGTGTGCCGTGGCACACCAGTGTGCCGTGATGGACCTCCTGCTGTGCCGCGAGAAAACCTCTCTGCCCCCTTTCCTCCCCCCCTCCTGCCAAACTCCTGCTGCTTGGGCGGGGGAGGAAGGGCCGGGCAGTGGCGAAGAAAAAGAAGGGACCGGGGCGCTGCCTCCTTCGGTCATTTCCCCAGCCAGCCTCCAATCCACCATGACTCCCATCATGACTCTCGCCCCTCGCTCGCTGAAGCCGCGTGGAAGAGGAGCCCCGCCCACTGAAGCCCATCCACCGCTCATGCTCCTCCTCTGTAGGAAAGCTGAAGCTGGGGGGAGGGGCGGGGCATGTCGCGGCATGGCTCTGCCCCCTCCCCCGGCTTCGGCACTCCCAGCAGCTGCTCCAGCCTTGAGGGGACAGTGCCAAGCCAGCATTGTGCTGGCTCTGGCACCGCTGGCTTGGCACTGCCCCTCAAGGCTGGAGCAGCTGCTGGGAGAGGTGGAGCCGGGGTAGGGGGCGGGCATGGCACAGCCTGGCTCCGCCCCTCCCCAACTTTGGCACTCCCAGCAGCTGCTCCCAGCAGGCCACCATCCCCCAGCCGTTCTTTACTGTGTTAGAGTGTCATTTTGTGTCATTTTGGTTGGTGGTGTGCCCCCGGATTTTTTTAATGTTAAAAGTGTGCCGCGGCTCAAAAAAGGTTGGGAAACACTGATTTAAACTGTTATGTGCACTTATATCATGATCTGATCACCATGCTCATTATATCCCACATTAATGGGGTTATTGGGATAACAATACAAAAGGTTTGCTAGGGTAGACCCTCTTCCACCCAGTCTCAGCCCTCCCCCCCCCCCCCCGAATCAAAATCCTGGCTACGGCCCTGCCCACGGAGGTCATTTCCATCCGCAATCAATCCCTCTCTCGCTGGCAGGTACACTCTCTGCCTCGCCGCCAGCTGCGATCGCTTCCTGGACACGTTATTGCTGCATCAGCGCAGACGCGGATGACATGTCAAAGAGACCCAGGTTGGGTAGCATTAAATTCAGGAGGACAAAGGAAAAAAAGTGGTGGTAGGGGACACAAAGAGGAGAAGAGGATGCAAACTGCCTTTGTGTTTGGGCAGGGGAGTGGGACCCTTGCAGCAAGCCCAGAATATATGGGACCCAGACTGAATCTTAGATCTAGTACCCGAAGCATGAATATAGTTTGACACTACTTGAACTGCCATGCATTGTTTGGTGTGGGACGAACAAATTTTGGCTAAAGGTGATTGTAAATTGTCTGGTGATTGCGTGAGCAAGCATGACACACCTCGCGCCAAGAAACAGGCAGACACGTAGGTTGGAAAGTGGTTGGATAACATTGGCCACAACTCGTTTATTGAAAACAGGAACAAAGAGGTTGGCGGCCATGCTTGGGTCCTGGATCATGGTAGGCGGCCCCCACAAATGTCCAGAGATGATAGCAAGCCAGGGGTGCGAGCGGCCAATGCCTGTCCACGGAAACTCAGCACCCCAGTGGGCCTGGGCGTTATCCCCCCTAACAACCAAGGGGTGATTGGCCAACCTGATCCAGGGGCCAAGCCACACACCACACGCCGAACACGGAGCTGCGACAATGACATGACAAAATGAATGCCCTAAACATGATACAAATAAGAACAGGTATATAAACAGTAGGCATGAGAAAAATGAAACGGAAATTAAAAGGATTCGTAAGAGATTCGTATGTAATGGGACTTTTGAGGTTTTACGTATCGCTGCCGCGATCCCGGAAGTAGACTTCCTTTTACGGTCCTTGAGGCCAACAATTTGCGTTATGATCGTAAGAAATTCTTAAGTATTAATTAATTAATTATTGTACTACTCACTTCTCCCTGTCTTCTCCCCCTCATTTCCTTCCCGCCTTCATTCAGCTTCTTCTTTTTCCCGCATTTCTATGAGGAACTGGAAGTGACGCTGCTGCTAGGTAGGCTAGGCAATGCATTCTGGAAAGTGTAGTCCTCCAGGCTTCCCCCCTCCTTCTCTTCCCCGTACTGCTACCATGCCCCCTCGCAGGGGCCTGCTTCACACACACCCGCGCGCGCGCTTCTCCTCCTCTCTCTCCCTGCGCTCTCTCAGATGCTTCTCTTCCCCGTTGCTCTGCCATGCCCCATCGCAGGGGCCAGCTTCAGCCCTCCAGGTACGTGTTTTGGACTTCAACTCCCACCATTCCTCACAGCCTCAGGCCTCTTCCTTTTCCTCTCAGCCTGGGCAAACTTGGGCCCTCGCTCCCTCAGGATCGGGGTGAGAGAGAGGCAGCGAGGAGCGAGGGGGGGGGCTCCTCCTCCTTTTCTTTTGCTGCTTCCAAGAATAGAAAACCCCCTCCCTCCCTTCCTCCTTCCCTCCCTCCTTCCTATTTGGAGAGTCCCATCTAGAATTCAGTGTGGTTTATTCAAGTTTTGGCCTACAACTCCCAGAAATCCCAGCCAATTTACCAGCTGTTAGGATTTCTGGGAGTTGTAGGCCAAAACCATCTGGAATGCGCATGCTCTGGCATACAAATTACTAACAAATTTCGTTAGTACTTAAGTTACATTTCCGAAATTTTTGGGAAAATTTTTGTAAGTCTTTCTTTTACTAATCAAAAACAATCCCCCCCCTTTTGATATAAGAATCGCAATTTTAGGATTCTAAACCATGCCTAATAAACAGAACAAAACCAGCAATGCAATGAGTAGGGAGGGTGGGAGGCAAAAACGGCCTGCCTCCGAATGAGGCCAGGTAGACCCGGGCAGCGCAAGATACCTGCCCGGGCGGAAGTCTGGGCCAGCCGGAAACAGGGAGGGGGCAGGGCGGGGCCAGCCCCCTCATTGGCCGGCTGGCCTGGATGGCGGGAGACCTTCCCGCCAATGGGGGGGGGGCTTCTGGGAAGAAGAAGCTCCCCCCGGGCAACAAGATGGCGGGAGTGCAGTGCCGCTCCACAACCCGACGTGGCCGATGAGTCGGCCACGCCCATTATGTGGAAAAGTGAATAGTGCACATTCTAAGGATTATTTCTGCATTTAATTTATTAAAATATCCAGGTCCGGATTACCCATAAGGCCAACCTTACGCTGATGACACCCAGTTCATTCTGGGTGGACTCTGTACCTGATAATTTCCATCTCTGCCTAGAAACCGTAACTGGATGGCTGCGAGCCAGTAAGTTGAAGGTGAACCCGGCGAAGACAGAGATCTTGTGGCTGGGCCGCCCGGGGGGGGGGGGGTAGAGACCCAGTTGCCGACATTTGACGGCGTGGCACTCCACCCGCAACCGTCAGTAAAGAGCCTAGGGGTCCGGCTGGACTCCCAGCTGTCCATGGAGGCGCAGATTGCCTGCGCCTGCAAGACAGCGTTTTACCACCTGCGACAGGCAAAACGTCTGGCTCCTTACCTCTCCCGCTGCGACCTGGCCACGGTGATCCAAGCCACGGTCATCTCGAGGCTCGACTACTGTAATGCGCTGTACATTGGCCTACCCTTGTCGGCGATCCGGAAACTCAAGCTGGTGCAGAACGCAGCAGCACGCTTGCTCTTAGGAGCCTCAAGATCTGCTCACGTGACTCCACTCTTGCGCGAACTGCACTGGCTCCCAATTGAATTCCGGGTCACCTTCAAGGTGTTAGTTCTAATTTTCAAGGCCTTATATGGTTTGGGGCCAGTGTACCTGAGGGAGCGGATTACCCCTTATGTGCCCAGGAGAGCGTTGCGCTCAGAGGGGCTCAACTTACTGGAGGTGCCTGGCATTACGGTCTACAGGCTCTCTAGTACGCGGCAGAGGGCATTCGCTGTGGCCGGGCCAACCTTGTGGAACACCCTCCCTGAGGAGATACGAGTCATCCGGGACCTGATGCCATTCCACAGAACCGTCAAGACCTGGCTATTCAGACAGGCATTTGGCCCATAACCACTGCGCTCTGCTACGTCGCCGCCATTGCATTTCTGCTGCCTCATTGCAGTTTATTGTTGGGAATGGGATTTTAACTGGGGGTTTTATATTGGTTTACTGTGTTTTATGTGTTTTACCTGTTGTTTTAATTCTGTAAACCGCTCTGGGCTCCAGAGAGAGCAGTATATTAAGTTGAACTAATAAATAAATAAATAAATAAGCCTAGGACATGGCCTAGGGTGCAAGCCAAGGTGTGCGCAGAATCACAGACCAAAAAAATATATGTTGAAACAAATAAAAACACCGTGGCCGGCCCCTGCGGTCTCTCCCAACTCAGCGGCACGCGCCCCCCATGGATGCCCCCGGCTGCTCTGCGCGCGCCTTTTCCCCTCCCTCCCCGTGGTCCTTTCCATCCGCAGGAGCAGACGGGGAGTCTGCCTGCCAAGCGAGCGAGTGAGAGAGTGAGCGAGCGCGAGACCCATGCGTGCCCCCCGCTCCCTTGCGCGCGCTTCCCCACGCCTCCGCCTCTCCCCCCCCCCTTTCATTGCAGAGCCAGAAATAGCCTTTTTTTCTGCCCCAAAATGGGTGGGTGGGTGGGTGAGTGGGCTAGCTTCCGAGCCATTTGGGAGGGTCAATTTTCGATTGCCTCAGTTTCCCCGGCGCTGCTGACGGAGAGAGAGAAAGAGAGGAGGGGCCATGGGCAGGGGTGGCACCACCGGCCGCTTTATTTATTTTATTTATTTATTTATTTCTTCGACTTATTAGTCGCCCTTTCCCGTAGGCTCAGGGCGACTCACATTGTGAGTCGTGAAACAAGTAAAATCAGGGTAAAGCAAAACACACTAAAATTGCCACAACCAGCGCGCAAGCATGGTTTGGGCATGGTTTTATATACATAAACCTAAGCACCGAACGCCTGGATGAAGAGGAGGGTCTTTGACAGCGTGTCTTTTTTTCCTCCCCCGTTTCCTCCCGCTATTGCCCCCGCCCCCTTTTCCTCCTTCTCCTCTTGCCCCCTCCCTCCCCCTTCCCCCACCCCGTCCTCCCCGCTCCCCTCCTTTTGGTTCTTTCTTCTCCCTCCGCATTTCAGAGGCTAGCCTTTTAAATGCTTTCGTCGAGGTGGCCCAGCCCAGCCCCTGGTTCTCGGCTGCCCGGGACACTCCTCCTTCCACCTGGCCATGGGAAGCGCCTGCCGGAGTCTCCTGGTGGCCTTGGCCTTCCTGCTCTGCTGCCCGATGGGTAAGGAGGGACCCGGCCCTTTCCCAGGGGGGAGGGGGGTGTGCGGTAGAGGTTGGCTTAAAAGGGGCGTAATTCCAAAGTGTGGCCTAGGGCACGTAAAGGTGTTAATCCGGGCCTGACAGCTCCCACAATTCCATAGCATTGGGCAGTGGCAGGTCACGTGGCGTCAAACTACATTAATTCCACAATGTAGATGCACCTGTGGTCACTATCATTGCATCAGACAGCAAACAGAGCTGGTCTTCAAGGGCCCCTTCTGCACTGCCATACATTCACATTATCAGCTTTGAAGTGGATTATCTGGCAGTGTAGACTCATATAATTCAGTTCAAAGCAGGTAATGTGGACTATCAGCGCAAGAGAGGTGCCCCCCAAAAAGAGATAGAAGGACTCCCTGAAACAACATCTCAGGCTCGGCCAGATTGATCACCAACAATGGTCCACCCTGGCCTCGCATCGGGAGGCATGGAGACGCACTGTCCACAATGCTGCGGCCTCTTTTGAGAAGACACGCCGAACGAGTCTCGAAGAGAAACGACAACGCAGAAAGAACCGCAACTTGGAAACAACATCACCCAAGGAAAGTTTCCGCTGTGCTTTCGGCAACTGAACTTGCTTATCTCAGATTGGCTTTTTTAGTCATCAACGCGCTTGTAAAAAGCGTGGGATCGGTCCTTCCAAAGAATCTTTGTTCGCGAAGTAATGCCGAGAGAGAGGGGGTTCCTCTTTATCTGCCTCAGATTTAATCTACTGAATCCTGAGATTGGTCATTTAGCAATGTGACAGAGTTCTTCGGAAAGAATTTGACGGACCTTCCTAGACTACAAATCCTAAGGTTCTGTCACCTGAAGCCAGGGCCAGTGGAAGCGTTACGCAAACTACGCAGTCACGTAGGGCGTCACCACCTGGGAAGGGCGTCGTCACGTGGGAGGGGCGCCGCCGCGCCGGCCGTGCCCCACCGCCGCACCGGCTGCGCCTCTGCAGCCGGTCCGTCGCCCACGCACTGGCTCCAAAGCGCATGCGTACTGGGCTCCAGAGCGTGACTTGCACTCGGGAGCCACTGGGGGGGGGTGCAAAATATTTTTGTCGCTTACCCCCCCGGAATAGGTAGGTCCGCCCTGAAGCCATGGCACTTCAGTTCATGCCAAAGCACGATCATCATGTAATGGAAACAAGCACCAGATCTTGTCTTTTGCAACAAAGAAAGAAAGGACATCACTGCTTTGCTTTGGGGTTTCTTTTGCAAACAGCGAATGCATTTCATTATGTTGCTTGCTGGGATTCGCAAGGCAAGTCTGCATGATGAGAGCGTGGCAAATCCCATGGGGAGAAACACGGTTACGCAGAGTCAGCCCACAAAGGACTGCTAGATGCATGCGCCTTTCTCAAACGTCTCTCCCTTCGCTCCGGCGATAATTCACTGAATCCCATTAATGCTGTTGGTGTGAATTAGATTCACCGTGCTCAGCACAAGGTGCCAAAGAAGGAGGCCGTGCCATCTGTAATTAATATTTGCATGACGGCAGAGGGTCGCTATAGTCCCGGGGCGCAACTCCGATGGCAGCCGGAGGTAGTGGAGACGGTGGCTTGAACTCCAAATAAGCCCTTGCTGTGCTTCCTTGTGGGCGCACGGGCAAAGCTGCTGCCTGGGTTAATCTGGGACTCTGTTGCCCATCTGCCTTTGGATACAAACACACAGAGCAAGCAACACGGTCTCCGCTCCTGATTTCGCCCTCTCATCTTCAAAACCACCCGTATTTACTAGGCCTGGTTGATCCATTTAAAAAATGGCTCACAACTCGCTTTGGATGTAGAGGGCGAATCTGGTAGACTTCCTAAATTTTTAGTGAAAATTTTGAAATTGCTTCGGAATTATTCCGAAATTTGTAATTAATTCGTTAATGGCGTCCACGCATGCGTAATGCGTGAAAACCTGCAAAAGTGGGCTTGGCCAACTTACCGGTCCTTTGCAAACTTGAAAGACTCTGGATAATCCGATTAAATTCAGAGATTCCGAATGGGTTAAATGAGGTAATTAGTGTTCAATCACTAATTGCCTAATGTTCCACCTGAATTACTTTATAATACTCTCCTGATCCTTCCTTTCTTACCTTTATGGTCACCTTACCACTGCGGTAAGGTTAAGCCTGAACGCTTCGCTGATCGGTATGTTACCTTAATCTATATTTTACTCTGGGTTTTGTTTGTTGACTACTATATTGTATATGATATGTATTTAATACCTTCTCTAGATATTTGGACCACGGAAATACCATTTATGGCCTTGAGAAAGCCCCGCCCGGGGCGAACGGGGAGTGGTCCCGAAAGGTTTGGCATCGCCAGCCCGTCGGCCAACTTTTGAACTTATGATTTGGAGCATATCTAGCCTCCTGTGTCCTTTTATCGTCTGCTGTTTGGACTTCACGGCATATGGGAATCTCTTTGATATTGTGGACTGTCGCACTATTTAGATGGGGAGTTGCGCCTCTATTATGATTTATAGTTATTGATCTACTGTGGATATTGCATCTCCCTCTTATGTTTTGTATATGACATGTCCTGAATAATGATTGTGACATCTGTATATCCCAATGCTGTGTATCATATCAACATGAAATAGATACTTTTATATCTAAGTCTTGTGACTATATCTGTGCAACTTACCGGTCAAGCAGGTTGCAGGGCCTGGTTGCCCTAGCCGCCATCTTGGGGAGAGAGAAGGGGCTTCTTCTTCCCAGAAGCCCCTGGGGTGGCGGGAAGGTTTCCCGCCACCAACGCCGGCTGGCCAATGGCGGGGCTGGCCCAGCCCTGCCCCCGTTTTGGGCCGGCTGGCCTGCACTTCTGCCTTGGCAGCCTATTTAAGGCCGCCCGGGGCTGCCCAGGCTGCACATGGGGCCAGCTCTGTTTTTCCTCCCACCCTCCCTACTTATTGCAGGGCTGTATTTATCTGTATTTGGTTTGCCCTTCCCTTGCATGGCTCTTTGTTTCATAAGTTCCTTTGTTTGCCATGTGCTCCTTTGTTTCGCCATGTGCTTACCTGAGGGAGGAGCGGCATCCTGGCTCCTACCTGGTGGCCTGCCCTCGGCTCCACCCTTTACTGGAGTTTACCTAGGGGCCGGATTTCCTCTCTGGCCTCATTTTCCAAAGGTCACAGGACAAGCAAGGCTGGAATTTAGGTTGCCGTGAAAGGGCAATTTCTTTTCACCTACAAAGTCTACCTACGTCTTCACCAAGTCTTCGGCATCCTTCCTTATCCAGAGACTGTGGATTTTGGGGCCTGCTACAGGACTTCGTTTGCCTGCAAGCTTGAGGACAACGGGACGCCTTGGATTTAATAGAGGTACCATCACTTCGCATCTTCAGGCCTAGTGATAGACTCCCTTTTTCTTAAAGGACCTTTGCAACCAACCCAAGCTTTTGAACCATCAGTTTTTGGCTGATTGTAAACTAATAATTATTTATTTACTTTGCTTCTAGACCGCCTCTCTCAGCCCGAAGGCGACTCGAGGCGGTGTACAACAGCAAAAACTGCTTAAGACAAACATAACGATTATCAATAAAATACAATTCCAACATATACAAATTAGCATTCAACGTTAAAAACACAATATCAGCGTCTCATTAATTAAATCGACTTCCAATTGCATCGTCGTCGTTCCTTAGGTCTCAATTTGACAATCATACTACATCTCCAAATGCCCGGTCAAATAGCCAGGTCTTAACCCTCTTGTGAAATGTCAGGAGGGAGGGGGCCGATCTGATGTTATTAGGAAGGGCGTTCCAAAGCCGAGGAGCCACCACTGAAAAGGCCCTGTCTCTCGTCCCCACCAATCGCGCCTGCAAAGCAGGCGGGACTAAGAGCAGGGTCTGTCCGGATGATCTTAAGCATCTTGAAGGTTCATAGGAAGAGATGCGTTCGGACATGCAAGTTGGACCAGAACCGTTAAGGGCTTTAAAGGACAAAGCCAGCCCTTTGAATTGTGCCTGGTAGCAAACTGGTAGCCAGTGGAGCTGGCGCAACAGAGGTGTTGTGCGCTCCCGGAGTGCCGCTCCTGTTATCAACCTGGCTGCTGTCCATTGAACCAGTTGAAGCTTCCGAACAGTCTTCAAAGGCAGTCCCACGTAGAGGGCGTTGCAGTAATCTATACGGGATGTAACCAGAGCATGGACTACCGTGGCCAAGTCAGACTTCCCAAGGTACGGGCGCAGTTGGCGCACAAGTTTTAGCTGTGCGAATGCTCTGTTTGAGTTCACCCCTTTGAGTCCAGCAGTCTTTCTTATAGAGCCCCAAGGCTCTCCTGCATGTGGGAAGACCTTAAACTCTGTTCCCAGGGTCAAAGCTTGTTTTGTCCTATCTTTAAAGCCTTTTTGGACCCTGGGAATCAGAAGATTCTTCATGTCTTTGTTGCATTGTTCATGGTTATGTGTTATTATGTTCTTTGTCACAACTCCATGTTTGGCATGTGGCATGACCCCTGGATCAGGCTGGCTTATTGCCCCTTGGCTGTAAGGGGGGGATAACGCCCTGGCCCCATGGGGTGCTGAGTTTCCGTGGACAAGCATTGGGCCGCTTGCACCCCAGGCTTGCAAATGCCTTTGGACATTCGTGGGGGCTGTGCGACCCTGATCCAGGACCCATGCGTGGCCGCCAACCTTTTGTTCCTGTTTTCAATAAATGAGTTGTGGCCATTTTCATCCAACCACTTGTGTCTGTGTTATTGTCACCCTTGCACACGCAATGGCTTTGAAAACCCAGGTCTTCCCTCCGCTTCTGAACGGCCCCAGTTTGAAAGCTCCATGCCCTGCTCGGCGATGCACTACAGGGCGTGCGTGCTCACCTAGGAGAGGAGCACCTGCCGGAGAAACCCCGGCCTGTGCCCGGCCCCATGCACCTGGCCCGCAACAGGGCCCAGTGCGCCGGCCCTGCGCCGCGCCTGGCAACATATTCCTGGGGAGGAGCGCGCACGTCGCAAATCCCCGGCCCCCACCCGGCCCCGGGCAGCTCACCGAAGCCGTAGCTTCGGCCAACGAAGTGGACGCACCTGGCAATAGGCCGGAGAAGGGAAAAATCTTTCTGAAAATGGCGATTTCTTTCCGGAAAATGGCGGCGGTGGCTTCGAATTTGGCAATTCACTTCCGGGTTGGAGTGCATCTAAGTCGAATGAATCCATTTTAACTGCCCCGGCTCAATGTTATGAAATTACGTAGCTTTACAACGTCTTGAGCCTTCTCTGCCAAAGAAGGCTGGTGTCTCACCAAGCTACAAATCCCAGCATTGCATAGCATTGAGCTATGACAATTAAATTATAGATTTTTTAAAATTGTGTCAGCAGCGACTTGACAAAATGGCAAGTCGCTTCTGGTGTGAGAGAATTGGCTGTCTGCAGGGATGTTGCCCAGGGAATGCCTGGATCTGGTACCATCCTGTGGGAGGCTTTTCTCCTGCCCCTGCATGGGAAGCTGGGGCTGACAGACGGGGGCTCACCCAAACTTGCAGATTTGGACTCGCAGTAAGTCCCGGTTAGTAACGATGTAAGTACTGATAATCTGGGTTAAATAGCTGGAAAGTCCGAATCTAAGTCTCAATGTCGGAATACTCCGCGATGGAGAGAAGGGGTTCCATGGGCTCCGTGGGCAGACACATGGAAAAAGAGATGTATAGTCCATAAATTGTAGGCTCCGTGGGTGGACACGTGTGAGCAAGGCACCAAAGGGAAAGCGAACACCGTGAAACCAAACTACGGCAAGCAAATAGTAGCGTCTGGGAATCTCAAAGGGAGGGTGGAATCTTGAAGGAAGGGTGGAAGGACGCGCGGAGAGGCCAGTTTGTGGTAGCCGCGAAAACAAAGTTTCTTGAGTATAGCAAAGTCAGGGCCACACAATTAATTAGGAAATAACATTTTCAAACCAGGAACTGGATTTCTTTTTCAAATGTTGTTACATAGCATAATGGGACTTGAATACATATTCAATGGATATCCAAAAGGGATCCTGGAACCAAATCCCAATGGACACCAAGGTCTTGTGAAAGCTTGCCTTGAGGGGTTACGTGGCCCTCTGTTGAATATAACCAACACCTCCCTTGAGCAAGGACTGTTTCCAGAGGGATTAAAAGAGGTGGCGTTTTCTCCATTGCTGAAGAAGCTGGGATTAGATCCAGGCCCGGATTAGCGGACTGTGCCGCCCAAGGCCGCCTGCCTAAATGCCGCCCCCTGGGGGGCGGGGCCTCTTGTGGGGGGCGGGGCTGGTGAGAAGGAGGAGGTGCCGACAGAAGTCCCGCCCCTAGGGCGACTCACGCGGCTTCCCCGCTGCCGCGCCGCACTGGCGCCCCTCCTCCCTTCAGTAGGCGCCGGTGCGAACTGGGCGGCGGCGGGAAAGCTGCGTGAGTTGCCCTAGGGGCGGGACTTCGGGCGGGACTTCCGGCGGCGCCTTCTTCTCGCTGGCAGCGGCTCCGCCCCTCCTCCCTTCAGTGAAGGGAGAAGGCAGAACCGGCGTGAGGGGAGAAGGTACCGCTGGAAGTCCCGCCCCTCACGTGGCTTCCCCCGCCGCCGCCCCGCTCGCCCGTGCCCCAAACACGAGCGGGGCGGCGGCGGCGAAAACTGCGTGAATCGCCCTAGGGGCAGGACTTCCAGCGGCGCCTTCTTCTCGCCGGCAGCGGCTCCGCCCCTCCTCCCTTCAATGAAGGAGAAGGCAGAACCAGCGTGAGGGAGAAGGCACCACAGTCCCGCCTCACGTGGCTTCCCCTGCCGCCGCCCGCCGCCCGTGCCCCAAACACGAGCGGGCGGCGGCGGGCGAAAACTGCGTGAATCGCCCTAGGGGCAGGACTTCCAGCGGCGCCTTCTTCTCGCCCGGCAGCGGCTCGCC
>JARBWK010000015.1:7494881-7500099 GCA_030556195.1 Anolis apletophallus
ATATGTGGCAGCCACTTTCACAGGCCAGGGCGGATATGTGGCAGCCACTTTCACAGGCCAGGGCAGATATGTGGCAGCCACTTTCACAGGCCAGGGCGGATATGTGGCAGCCACTTTCACAGGCCACAGCGACCAGCACGGGTGATGGACCTGCACCAAACTTGGTACACATAACCCCCTATGACATGACCCACGGATTATGGGATTTGTAGTACTTTCCAAGACTTTGGTTCCCACAGACCACTGAGGCCACCAAAAGGACCAATACAGACCACACTCAGCACATACAGCCCCCATGACCCACTCTACGTCCTGGTGCAGTTCGGAGGAGGGTGGACCATGGATGATGGGACTTGAAGTGCCTCTACTCACTTCCAAGTCCGCTGCAACCCTCATCCAATCACTGATCGAGACCAAACTTGGCACACATAACCCTTGATGACTGCCTTCATGTCCTGGTGAGGTTTGGGGGAGGACTGACAATGGATTATGGGATTTGTAGTACTTTTACACCCCTCTGTTCCCACAGACCACTGTGGCCCCCAACAAACACTGATAAAGACCACACTTGGCACACAGAGCCCCAGTGACCCAGTCCACATCCTACTGAAGTTTGGAGGGGGACAGAACATGGATGATGGGTCTTGCAGTACCTTCCCTCACTTTCCAAGCCTGCTACAAACCTAATCCTATGATTGATCAACACCAAACTTGCCACACAGAGCCCTCATGACCCCCTCTGCATTCTGGTGCACTTTGTAGGAGGGTGGACCATGGATGATGGGACTTGAAGTACCTCTACTCACTTCCCAAGTCTGCTGCGACCCTCATCCAATTACCGATTGAGACCAAACTTGGCACACATAACCCCCATGACTGCCGGACCACGGATGATGGGACTTGAAGTACCTTCACTCACTTCCGAAAAAGAATGCATCCCTCATCCATTCACCAATACAGACCAAACTTAGCACACAGAGCCCCCATGACCCAATCTACATCCTACTACACTTTGGGGGACAGAGATGATGGGACTTGCACTACCTTCAGTAATTTCATGATACCACTGCAACTCCCAATAATGATGGATCAAGACCAAACTTGGCACACAGAGCCCCCATGACCCACTCTACATCCTGCTGCGCTTCACAAATAACCCAGGCAGGGCCGGGTCCCCAAGCTAGTAATGAATAAAAACGAAAATTCGTCATTAATAATGTTTCAATCACGAAATTTATTTAATTTTTTGGTATTAATTTCTATAATTAACCAAAAAATGAATTCCCCAACCCACCCCCCCCCACCCCAACCGAGTTTAGAATCAAATTTTTCATGGATCAACCACCCCTAATATCCACATGTACTTAACAAGGCAAGTTGGTTACCAGTCTAGACAGAGCTAGCCTTGCTTCACTATTTGGGGTATAATTCATCCTTTTTATATATATATAAAAAAATCCATAAATGAGCATTGTTTTGGTTAATTATACTTTTTTAAATACTTTTACCTGGGATTGCACACATTTTGCCGCCCTCCAGTGGCCACATGGGGGAATGGCACCTTTTCAGTACAGCTGAGCCATAAGGGAAGGCTCTGGTTCAGCCAAGGGCAGCTCTTTACCGCCATCCAGTGGCCAGAGTGGAAACTGCATTGCTTTATTGCATATTATTTTCCCCAAAGGCTCTCAATCCTTCATTCAATCCCTTTGGGGAAGGAGGGAAGAGGCAGGAATGATAAAGAAGAGAAGGAAACAGGAAGGAAGCCAGGACAGTTAGAAGTGGAGAGGCCACCTTGCATCCATTCCATAGGGTAGGCGCTTGCCTTGGTCAAGCTGCAATGCCAAAGACCTTGGGAAACTACAACTCCCTGGACTTCTTATCATTGAGCCATGGCATTTAGAGGAGGAGATGCCACTTTGCATCCATTCAATAGGGTAGGTGCTTGCCTTGGTCAAGCTGCAATGCCAAAGACCTTGGGAAACTACAACTCCCTGGGCTCCCTAGCATTGAGCCATGGCATTTAGAAGTGGAGAGGCCACCTTGCATCCATTCCATGGGGTAGGCGCTTGCCTTGGTCAAGCTGCAATGCTAAAGACCTTGGGAAACTACAACTCCCTGGGCTCCCTATCATTGAGCCATGGCATTTAGGATGAGGAGCAATGCCACCTTGCATCCATTCCAGCCAGGGTAGGTGCTTGCCTTGGTCAACTACAACTTGGGAGACTTGGGAAACTACAACTCCCATGTCTCCAAAGACCTTGGGAAACTACAACTCCCTGGGCTCCCTAGCATTGAGCCAGGGCATTTAGATGAGGAGAGGCCACCTTGCATCCATTCAATAGGGTAGGTGCTTGCCTTGGTCAAGCTGCAATGCCAAAGACCTTGGGAAACTACAACCCCCTGGGCTCCCTATCATTGATCCATGGCATTTAGATGAGGAGAGGCCACCTTGCATCCATTCCATAGGGTAGGTGCTTGCCTTGATCAACTACAACTTGGGAGACTTGGGAAACTACAACTCCCATGTCTCCAAAGACCTTGGGAAACTACAACTCCCTGGGCTCCCTATCATTGAGCCAGGGCATTTAGATGAGGAGATGCCACCTTGCATCCAGTCAATAGGGTAGGTGCTTGCCTTGATCAACTACAACTTGGGAGACTTGGGAAACTACAACTCCCATGTCTCCAAAGACCTTGGGAACCTACAACTCCCTGGGCTCCCTAGCATTGAGCCAGGGCATTTAGATGAGGAGAGGCCACCTTGCATCCATTCCATAGGGTAGGTGCTTGCCTTGATCAACTACAACTTGGGAGACTTGGGAAACTACAACTGAGGAGAGGCCCCATGTCTCCAAAGACCTTGGGAAACTACAACTCCTGCGCCCTAGCATTGAGCCAGGGCATTTAGATGAGGAGAGGCCACCTTGCATCCATTCCATAGGGTAGGTGCTTGCCTTGGTCAAGCTGCAATGCCAAAGACCTTGGGAAACTACAACTCCCTGGGCTCCCTAGCATTGAGCCAGGGCATTTAGATGAGGAGAGGCCACCTTGCATCCATTCCATAGGGTAGGTGCTTGCCTTGGTCAAGCTGCAATGCCAAAGACCTTGGGAAACTACAACTCCCATGTCTCCAAAGACCTTGGGAAACTACAACTCCCTGGGCTCCCTAGCATTGAGCCAGGGCATTTAGATGTGGAGAGGCCACACTGCATTCATTCCTAAAAGGAGAGATGCTTCTTCCCTTGGTCAAAAAGCAATGCTAAGGACCTCGTGGAACTACAACTCCCAGGGCGGCCTAGCCCCGAGGATGCAGGAGATGCTTCTGAGCCAGGTTTCTTTCAGGGCCTATTTTTAGCCGCTTTCCCACAAGCCCCGCTTGGAGGGAGAAGGAGGGAGGAAGGAGAGGAGAGGAAGAGGAGGAGAGAAAAACAGCAGCAGGAGCAGGAGCAGGAGGAGGAGGAGGAGAGGCGATGGGAGCGAGAGGAGGCTCCGGGCCGGAGTGAGCGGCGGGTCCCTGCCTGCCTTCCTTCCCTGCTGGGAGGCGAGTGGCAAGGCCAGGCCTGGGAAGGCGCCCGGGGCCAAGGCTGGTGCAAGCCAGGCGGAGGCCATGGCCCGGTAGAAGCCCAGCAAGGGCATGGAGGACGGGCTGGCTTCCGAGGATGACACCCGTGAGTCAGGCACTCAGGGAGGGCAGGGGAAGGGAGGAGGGGAGGGAGGAAGAAAGGAGAGAGAGAATAAGCGGAAGAAGAGAGGGGGGAAAGGAGGGAAAGGAAGGGAAAGAAGAAAGGAAGGGAAGAAAGGAAGGAAAGGAGGAATGAGGGGAGGGAGGGAGAGGAGAAGGAAGGAAGAAAGGAGAGAGAGAATAAGCGGAAGAAGAGAGAGAGGGGGAAGGAGGGAGGGGGGGGGGGGGGGAAAGGAGGGAAAGGAAGGGAAAGAAGAAAGGAAGGGAAGAAAGGAAGGAAAGGAGGAATGAGGGAAGGGAGGGAGAGGGGAAGGAAGGAAGGAAGAAAGGAGAGAGAGAATAAGCGGAAGAAGAGAGAGAGAGGGGGAAGGAGGGAAAGGAAGGGACAGAAGAAAGGAAGGGAAGGAAGGAAAGGAGGAACGAGGGAAGGGAGGGAGAGGGGAGGGAGGGAGAGGGGAGGGAGGGAAGGAAGAAGGGAGAGAGAGAGGGAGGGAGGGAGGGGAGGGGGAAAGGAGGGAAAGAAGAAAGGAAAGGAGGAATGAGGGAAGGGAGGGAGAGGGGAGGGAGGAGGGAGGGAAGGAAGGAGGAAAGGAGAGAGAGAATAAGCAGAAGAAGAGAGAGAGGGAGGGGAGGGGGAAAGGAGGGAAAGGAAGGGAAAGAAGAAAGGAAGGGAATAAAGGAAGGAAAGGAGGAATGAGGGAAGGGAGAGGGAGGGAAGGAAGGAAGGAAGGAGAGAGAGAATAAGCGGGAGAATATAGAAGAGAGGGAGGGGAGGAAGGGAGGGGAGGGGGAAGAAAGAAAGGAAAGGGAAAGAAGAAAGGAAGGGAAGAAAGGAAGGAAAGGAGGAATGAGGGAAGGGAGAGGGAGGGAAGGAAGGAAGGAAGAAAGGAGAGAGAGAATAAGCGGAAGAAGAGAGAGGGGAGGGAGGGAGGGAGGGGAGGGGGAAAGGAGGGAAAGGAAGGGAAAGAAGAAAGGAAGGGAAGAAAGGAAGGAAAGGAGGAATGAGGGAAGGGAGAGGGAGGGAAGGAAGGAAGGAAGAAAGGAGAGAGAGAGAATAAGCGGGAGAATATAAAAGAGAGGGAGGGGAGGAAGGGAATAAAGGAAGGAAAGGAGGGAGGAAAGGAAGAGTGAGGGAAGGGAGGGAGAGGGGAGCAAGGGATGGAGGGAGGGAGGGATGAAAGGGAGAGGGAAGGAAAGAAGGAAGGAAGGAGAGGGGGGAGGGGAGGGGGAAAGAAAGAAAGGAAAGGGAAAGAAGAAAGGAAGGGAAGGAGGGAGGTAGGAAAGGAGGAATGAGGGAAGGGAGGGAGAAGGGAGCAAGGGATGGAGGAAGGAGGGAGGGATAAAACACAGGGAGAGGGAGGGAAGGAAGGAGAGAATAAGCAGGAGAAGATAAAAGAGAGAGGGAGGGGAGGAAGGGAGGGGAAGGGGAAAGAAAAAGGAAAGGGAAAGAAGGAAGGAGGGGAAGGAGAGAGGAGCAAGGGATGGAGGGAGGGATGAAAGGGAGGGAGAGGGAGGGAAGGAAGGAAGGAGAGAGAG